>JAAGKR010008507.1:0-31005 GCA_011419295.1 Clarias macrocephalus
TATAATGTACAGAAGAGAGAGAACACTTCATGTTTACATGTACATTTCGCTTTCTTATGGAGACTTGCACTGAACAGGAAAAACTAAGTGGCTTTACTTAAGTTAGACACCGTGCTATTGGGAGGGTGGTTTCTGGGTTGTGTTCGGAGGAGGAACTTTTGATGTGTTGATGATTTTAATTGTTAAATTAAGCTTATGCAAAGAGTCAATATTTGCAGTATCGACCCTTCTTTTGCAAGACCTCTTTAATTCGCCCGGGCATGCTGTCAATCACCCTCTGCGCCACGTTCTGACTCATGGAAGCACATTTCTGGAATACGCTTGAATCTTTTTTAGAACTGGTGGGTTTTTGTTTGTCCACCCACCTCTTGAGGATTGACCAGGAACTTCTCAATGGGATTAAGATCTGGGGAGTTTCCTGGCCAGAGACCCAACATTACGATGTTCTGTTCCCCGAGCCACTTAGTTGTGACTTTTGCCTTATGGTGACGTGCTCCATCATGCTGTTCGTCACCAAACTGTTCTTGGATGGTGGGGAGAAGTTGCTCTCAGAGAGGTTGTTTTTGTACCATTCTTTATTCACTGCTGTGTTCTTGGGCAAGATTGTGATTGAGCCCAATCGCTTGACTGAGAAGCATCCCTACACATGAATGGTCTCAGGATGCTTTACTGTTGGCTTGACACAGGACTGATGGTATTAGTACCATCACTATTAAGCAACACAGGACTTAGGGTATTAGTACTGAAGACTCACAGGCTTTCAATACACCTTTATGAAACGAAGAATGTCAAGACAATGACAGAGCCTGAACACTTTTTTTTTCAACATTTTAAAGCCGTTGGACAGAAGACATTAGCATGCCAGTATAGAGGGAAAGAGGTACAAAGTGAGGGTTGGGACCAGAGATGCCATACAAGTCATTGTTTTTATCCATTTATGTGGATAGAAGACTCGTGCTATAGAGAAACGTACCCTCTGGGAACCTGCAGCAAGGACAGAAAGACATCGGAAAGAGACTTGGATCAGGACCTGTTCTCATGGAAAACAGTCTGTTTAATATGGTGGCAATATCACCTTTCAGGGCAATCATGATCTGCCCCGAGTCAAAAGCCTTTGCTTCACATTTGGGAAGACTTTGAAAGGCAATAAGATCCTTCAATCCGATCCGATCCCCGGAACTCCCACTTCAGACCTGTAGACATTTCATCTAGCTTGTGGAGAGCTTGTGCAAGAGCTCGCTGGTGCAGCGTCCAAGACTTTGAGGCAACACAAAAATATAGAGGCAGATGTTATTGTCTTCCCAATTCATACAATTATGATGAATAAGATGACAACACTCTGATAAGAGCGTAAAGGTCCCGTATTTTGCTATTTCTTTAACAAGTTAGAGCAGGGCTTCACCAAAGTGTTTGTTAATTCACCAGCTGAAGAACGCTCAGATAATGCAAATCTTTTCACTCCTCAAACTTCTGTGTTTCACTCCTCCTTCAAACACGCCATTTCAGTGTCTATGCAAATGAGCTGCTGCTGAGCCACGCCCTGTCAGATAACAGCAGCGCTTAGCCAAGACCTGGGGGAGGGGTTTATAATCAAACACTGGCGCGCAAAAAAAAAAAAAAAATTGAAAAATGACACAATGAAAAAGCAGAGAACAGACGGAAGGGAAGCAAAAGACAGTCGGAGATTTAATGTAGCAGCCATGTAAGTCCTCCCGCTTCTGGAGTCCATTTGAAATCAAGACATTAAACAGACAAGCTTTCTGCTACAGTTAGCCTTCCTAAAATAGAAACGTTGACATTCTTCCCATACCAAGTTTTGCCTATCAAGGTTCCAGTTTTTACTTTTTTTTTTTCTTTTAACTAAGTTATCTTAATGAGCCGGACACATATTAAGCCTTTGAACTATGAAAAAAATGAATACCTTCATAAATCAGACTTAATGAGCAGATTTCCCACCTATAAACTGTGCTCATAACTCTAAAAATGTGCATAAATTGTCAAGGGAAGAAAAAAACAAACAAAAAAAAAACAAAAAAAACTAACCTTGGTGATTGGGAGAGTTCCGACTGGCTGCTTGTTGGAAACTTGACCCGATTAGATTCGCTGGTCTGTGATTGGCGGTGCGGTCGACATTGTCCTGCTGAGGCAAAAAACACTCATTTAATTTTTAAGATGGGGATCCGTAATGGAAGAACGAGGTGGACAAATTTCTAGCCTGGCCAGGTGGGACACCAAGATTATAAACAGATGCCCAGGTTTAGTATGCTGTTAAAATGATCCGTCATTATTTTTAACATCACTTCAACAAAAGATGAGTTCGATGTAACAAGCTACACTTCTACATAGATGCAATTCATACTGCTTCAGATAGATAGATAGATACATGGACTGCTTGGGCCGCCTGGAAATACTCAACAATCAATCAAACAATACTCAAAGTACTGCATTGAACAAGTGCAAGACTTTCAAACAGAAACTCGGAATGGTGCAACCTATTACTCCATTCCAATGCTAGCACTAGAGATATGAATCATAGGTAGATTGTCGATACAAATAACAGATTAGGATTCAATTCAATTCAATTCAATTCAATTCAATTCAATTCAATTCAATAGGACTCAAGCAACTATATCCTCTTCCAACCCAAATGTCCACATACAAGCACATGACATTGTCTTCCAAATTCATTGTCTATATATATATCCTTGTACCATTAGGTACAAATATTAGGTTACAGTTAGGGATAATTCTATTGCCAGATTTTTTTTATAGTCATCAGTTATACAGTCAGGGGAAATTGCAATTTACACAATACTAGAGTCCTGATCTCAGGACTTTATCCTACAGGTTTCGATGGAACAAAACACCTAAAAGTATTAAATATCAATTCAAATACTGAGTAACGTGGGTTGTTGGTTGCTTGCATGATGCAGGTGACAACCGTCTGCTCCACACTCCAGGCCTGCAAGTGGTGGTAATGCAAATGACCTTGCATAAACTTCAAAGAACAAGCGATAATCTTGCAAAATGAGAGTATATATTTCAGGTACTTTGCATAATTTCCAGAAACAAGGTTAAGTTTAGACCGCCTTCATGTTCGCAATTGATAAATGGTTCAATTGCATCACGGATTTAATCAAACAAGAATTGGATTGCTCATAATTCGCACGACGTGTAAAGACGGCAGGCTACTCAAGCAGCAGGTAGCATGTGCACCAATGTGATTTACGCGGTAGTCAGGATAGCTTGAATTATATTAGAAAGTATCCCGACTAGCATCTCTTTTTTTAAGACGAGAATTATCCTGGGAAGTGCACACTTTGTCTGTGCCAGTGGTAGACCACAAGTAAGAACAAAATGCTCACTTCAAGTATTCTAATCCTCGCTGCTAAGGAAAAGCAGGAATAGGAAAAAAAGTTCCCATTTCTCGTTCTTGGCTACCATACAAAGGCGCGACAGGCGAGTAGAGTAGGATGAGATATCTCGGGCAGCGCCACTGATTGGGGCTTTCGCAGCAGGAGCCAGGAACAGAATGTCCTGCGGCTCTCTTCTACTCGAAGACGGTGTTCCGAGGCAGACCGCAAAGCCTGGTGGCGCTCTCTAATGTGGCCGCAAAGGCTCTCCGAAGAAAAATTTTTTTTTTCTTCACAGAATAAGAGCAGGGCCTTGTTTTCCCAATGCCAGCGCTCAGAGTTTACGAGTGCAGCACACATGCGGACGCAATGTTAAGTTCTTAAAAGCTGCCCAATAAAGCACGACGAGCATGCTTCGGAAAGAACAACAACAAAGTCATTGGGTGCTTGAAAGTGTTTCTTTTTACTGAGAAAACAGATTAGTCGTAGCTTCACGAGGACACCCGATACTACACAGTGCACACTTTATTACATGTTTCTTAGAAGGTAGACGTTTCATAAGCCCAAGCTATTTCCTCTGGTTGTTCTAGAAGACTTCCCACAGCCTCAGAAACTGATATTCGGGATGGTAGGAAATGATATTTTATGCATCAGCTCAATCAGCTACCTTCTTTTGGAGTTTAGAAAATTCTTCCAATCAACGCCACTTATTGCTGCGTTAGAATACAGCAGTAATATGGCTATTTAACCTCAAGGAAGTGATTTATCTTCTCCTAGGTCATTGTGGTCTGGGGATGGACTTGAAATTACTTTTCTTCCATCTTAAAAGTCTGGACTGGACTCATCCCCAGCATTTCACGATGGCACCTACAACTTTGTAATTATCTCCATGGATGGTGGAAAGACATGCCTTATTGATAGGATCTAATGGAAACCATGTAGATTGCTTTGGACTGGCTCCAGACAAAAGGCTAATCCCCATGTCCGGAAGTCTGGACCAAGACTTTGTACGAGTATGCAAGCTTATGTGTGTGCGCGCGTGTGTGCTTCTTGGGGGTTAAGGGGCACCAGCACCTCAAGGTCAACGTCCAACAAGTCAAGTGTGACTTATCCATCTACACTTCCACCCGAAGTCACAGCAGGAGCAGCTCCTTTGGTTCTGAATGACTGCACCTTGCTGATGCCCCAGAGCCCTCTCCACATCTCGGTACACATCCCTGCACAGAGTGAACTGCAAATTCCCAGCGCCACATGCCAAATCTGGAATTATCCCTGGAAAAGTCCCCTGTTTCTCTGGGTTCTTCCGTTCGCCTGCGCATCAGAGCATACAGATCCCTTTGACCGGAGCCAGCATCAACCAGAAGTTCTTAAAACCCAAGAGTACCCTTAAGCCTCCCAGTTCTAAAGTGAAACAGTACACACTGCACCAAGGAACTTTGTACGTTATGTCATCCCCACTGGCTGGGATCACCACGTGTTCTGCGGTACCCAGTACAATAATGCTGGCTTTGTCTCCTTAATGGGTCTGTAACCGGGAATGCCTAGGAGAAGAAGAGTTCATGTGTCTTAGCTTCCCGATTTGAACACGTACAAACAATGAAGAAATTAAAACGCAAACCAACACCGAACCCACACAACATCAGCATGTGTACGCTTAAGATTAGCGTTCTACACATTCTTTTTCTCCATGCAGATGGAAACACGAAAGAAGCGCAACATGCTCAGGTAACACCTCAATGCGGTAATTACATAGAATCCGAGTTTAACAATAAAATTTTGCAACACTGCACTATGCCCCTATAAAACATGTCTATACTGCTTTTAATGGCTGGCGTGGGTTTATAGCAGAGCTCGAATGTAAGGCTCTTAAAAAATAAAAGGAACGTGCTACTTCCAACAGGTTAACCTGCCCAAAGTGAGTGTCGTACGAGATGACGCTACGGCTGAACGGATGCCCATCTTGACCGAAATCGTCACCCACAGAAACAGTTTTCCTGCTCACTGTGGAAAAGCCAATACTAATATACTAATATCTGACCAGAACATGCTATAGTTTTAAGCCTTATAAGAGAAGCTGAAGGTTCAAGTGGGATTTTACAAAGAAAACACTTAATTCTCATGATTTCTATAATTTTTATATGAATGTATATATACATATTTTGATTCATTTTCTATAAAATCAGTCTTATTTCCACAGCGATATGAAAATAAGAACGCAAGAGTTTGCAAAACCCTGAGTGTCTCTCATACTTCAGTCTTATAAAACTGCGCTCAAAAACCCGACTTGAGATTTAATCAATAATAGACAGATTTTTGTAACCAATCATAGCAGACAAGGCAGAATTACTGAACCTCACACAAGCTTTCGTAATAATAAAAAATTTTGCTATTATTATTAATTTGAAAAAACATCATTACTTACAAAACCATTTAATCATGCATAAATATGGTTGAGACTGATTTTTATTTTGGCTAAAACATATATATTTGGACTAAAAACAACGATTTAAGTTCCACCTTCTTTCTCTAGATTTCTGACCGATCATAGATAAGACACGTCTTCTACTTGGCGGTTTTTTTTTGTTTTTTTTTTTAACCTCACACAAGCTGACCATAATTAATTATAATTATAATAATTTACATTATTATAAACCACTTAATCATGCATAAATGTGGTTTAGACAGACACAAAGATTTAACAAATAAAAAAATATTGTGCTAAACACAACCGTATACATCCTGCCTTTGTACTCTAGTTTGTTTTAACCAATCATAATGCAGAAGGTGAGGCACACGGAGGCCCGCTAACGATTTAGATTTAATTAATTTTTTTACTTACTGTACAAAAACAGTATCAATAACTCTTTAACAATGACCTTTTTCTTTTCCCTATCTGCTCTGTCCTACTGTTATTTATCATTCACATTTTTGTGTTCCATTAAGGTGCTCTGTGTACTTCAGAAGACAGAGAGGAAAAAGTGAGGTTTGCTATAAAGACTGTAGAGTCATTTGTATTTATGGAAAAGGAATCAGCCCCAGGGTATTAACTCCACACCGATACCGATGTGGAATATTCATCTAAATCATTTAATGCAGTAATTAAAAACAAACAAACAAACAAACAAACAAGACATTAGGTATCTGATTACACTGAGATTCGTCAGTCAGCAACCTGCTTTCTAAATATAGGCGTCAGCACAAACACATCGACTGACGAGCTCTAAACTCCAACCCCTAGATGGGGTATATTAAAAAATTCCACATGGAGTTTTAGATGTCAGCCCTGCAGTCAGTCCAAAATCGGGCTTACGTTCTGACTCAGCAATCCTCTTAGATTAGCTTAGCTTCTGACCCCGAAAGGTCAGGCTACTGTGCATTCCTCAGAAGAAAAGACTGTAGCGTGAAAGTGTGTGTGTGTGTGTGTGTGTGTGTGTGTGTGTGTGTGTGTGTGTGTGTGTGTGTGTGTGTGTGCGCGCGCGCCTCCATAGGGGAATTAAATAAATTAAAAATAATAATAATAAAAACGCTCTCAGGATATAAAAGCAAATATGACAGCAGTATTTTTTTCTTTTTTTTTTTATAAATGGAGACCAGTCGCTTAAAATAGCGCCCTGCAACATGTTGCTCAAAACTGAAATTGGTATTTGATTAGACTGGTAAAATGGAGCTGAAGACTCATTTTGACCTCAAATGAGCACAGCGCCGTTTTCGTCAGTGAATAGCGCGTCTATTTCGATTCGGCCTGGAGCAAAACTCAACACAACACGATAAAAAAGAGCCAAATCCTGAATCCACCAGTTCCAAGGAATTCCAACAACTAGGAGCTTGACTTCCAGGAACAGGAACCGCATTCTGCCAAAAGTCGACTTGATTCACTCCTAAACCATCCACAAAACCCGAGGCGAAAAATTTATGGCCCTCGGGCTGCTGATGTGTCCGGAGGTGGGGTGGAGGGGTGGAGTTGGTCCTATAACGACTTATGCAGGGTGCAGATCACGTCGAACACGAATTCCAAGAGCAGATCTTCTGGAGATGCCAGATGTGCCGCATGGCAAACCAACATGGACTCGGCAGCCACGAGGACGGGAGATGAACAGGAGATGAACAGGAGACTTGTGTTGTTTGATGTTTAGTGAGGTTTCATCAATGGGGATGTTGTGTTTAAATAGCTGTATGACTGATCTGCGTTAGAAACTACCTGTTTTAATTATGTGTCAAATCCTCAGCGCGGGTTTAAACCCAAGCTGAGATTAATGCTTTAATTATTTCGCTATAAGCTCCACACTTGAGGCAGGGGTTAAGGCAGATTTGCTACGAGTGCTAGGTCAAGCCAAAGCCTTTTATTCTTGGACTTCAGCCCGGAGTCCCACCACTCCCGGAGTTACATAATCTTCCACAGATGACTTGTATCTTCATCTGGCTTGACACAAATACTCCCGCAGTTCAAACTTCAATGGTTCCCCGAATTCAGCGTGGTACCCCCACCCCCACCCCCACGGAGCAATAAAACGCCTCATTCTCCTGTTCTTCAAAAGGGTATACCGTTGTGATGCAACAACCACTTGCTATTAAAGCGTCCATGCTGTTTTGCCTGCAACAGTGTCCTGAAGGGACTATGGTGGACGAGCAGGAGAAGGCCGCGGTTAAATAAAAGGCCTGTGCCGTAGCCAGCTCTCTGCGGGGCTCGATGCCACTGATGGAAATCTCCCACTGGGTTCGAACCACTGCACGTGGAAATGAAACAATGGTGAAGAGAGCCCTTCAAAACAAGCTAGTTAAGCCTTTGTTTAGATGGTCTTACGTCAGGGTGCACCATGAGAATCAGATGTGGTCAGCCCAAAGGAATGCACGTCCATGCCACGGCCATTCATTTTCTCCTCATTGTCATTCAGGCGCAGGCTCTAAATTTACAAGCTATGACAGGTACACTGAAAACAAGAGGCAGTTCTCTCTCTCTCTCTCTCTCTCTCCCTCCATCTCTCTCTCTGGTTGTCTGTCTGGCTCATTAGCCATTATATCCACAAAAAGTCTCCAAGTTTGCCTGGAATGCTGCCAACTGAAAAAAAAAAGTAGTTTTATTTATTGCTTTTAGTCCTGATACCTAAATTTGTTTTTGAATAGCAGCACATCATGAATTTCAATACTTTTTGTGGTGTCTGTGGTTGGGGGAAAATGCGCCGATAAATGTGCTCTAGCAGAGGCCTGCTTAGTCCGAGATACCGCGCCTGTGAAACATTTTGATCAGACTGATTAGATAAATCATAACGCAAGAGTTCGTTATGCCATGAAGTCGCATTAAAGTAAAATAAGTTGAGTTTTATTTCGCTCCGTTTGCAGAAACAAACAGCCACAGTATTAAAAACGTCTTTTTCCTCACAGCAGCTGTTGCTGCAGTTGCTGGGATTAGCCCTGCGTTTTGTGAGATACATTAAGTTAATATTTATAATTGCTCATTTAAAAATAAACATCGGCAATAATCTTTAATAAAATAGGAATATATTAGTAGTAATCATTATAATAGTAAGTAAATCCTGTATGAATATTGTATTTTAACAGCGCAGGACTTTAGATATTCTCTGCAATAGACAACTTTAATCTTTAGAGAATCTTAACACGGGTGTCCAGACCAGGCGATTGTCCCAAAGTGCCGGTGATCAGCATTTCTACGAGATTCAGGATGTTTTTACAGGAGAAAATGTCAAAGATGATTCAGTTTTACTTAGTTCTCTGTTCACTCCGGAGTGAGACAGTATAATGTGTGTGTGTTTATTGTTTAAGGAATAAAAGAGAATCTCACATTTGTAATGGATGGAAAACTCTGTACATTTCACTTTGGGTCACCTGTTTGCTGCGGCTGTCTTTTTGAATCCCGTCTCTGAATGAAACAACAACAACAAAAAAAAAAAAGTGCTCCACTCTCGTGATACGTTTCCCCCCCGGTACGTCACAAACTCGTCACTGCTGTCAGCGCTGTGCTTAAAGAGACAGGCCTGTTAGTCAGGCCATACAGACCCACACATAGTAAAAGTACTCAGTATTTTAAAATGCTGCTAGGGTACTCTAGTGCCGTGGTGTACTGTGCAACACTAACTTCATTTTAGACCGATTGCTTGACTCAAAAGAGGTACATAAAAAAAAAAAAGTTAGAGTTAATGTGTGGAATAGTCTGAAATTAAAATGCAACTGTAAAAAAACTATTATATACTTTACTTTTACATACTGGAACGGCTGGTTCAGATGGAAAGCTGGAGAACTGATTATACAGCTAAAGGAGTCCCTGGAAAAAAGTCTGAAATCCCCGGTGCAAAGTGCAGATGATCTCACGTAAGAGCAGGACGGCATCTTGACGGTTTGTTTTATGAGAGTTTTACACGGAAACCATAATTATTGCCTGAAGTTGAGTCAGCATTCTAAAAACACAACCAAGGAATTATATCATTGGAACTAAATGGAGTGTGAAATACACAACGGACAAAATTAACCTGCAGGGCTTCTGGCAGCAGCTCATAAATAATAATAATAATAACAATAATAATAATAATACTTAATGAATTTATGACTCAATCAATACGTTCTGTAATACTAAATTTAATAAATCTTTATCCTTCAAGTACAATCAAAAAAAATTTTTTTTGATATAATATTAACTGTAAAATGCCAACAAAACACACCGCAGCCGCTACGTACACATACACTGTCTGCTCTCCTTCCTTTTTTATTTAAGCTTTTAAGAATACTTGTCGAACCATTTTTTCTCATTTAGCCAACAATCATTTGATCAAATTAACTGAACAGCATTTAAAATCATTTTAATGATACTTTTTTTTTTTTTTTTACATGACTATAACTGAGGATGGAATTTTATTTTTTATTTTTTTAAAGGAAAAAAGGACGACCTCACAACCATCATTTACCTTATAATTTGGGCGGTGTAGGAAGTAATCTGGACATTCAGCTACTGCCATGTTGGTCAACTTTTACCTCCGGATTGGGCATCCACTTGTAACAGGAGCTGGAAAATACCTGAAAAACAAAAGACAGGAATCAATAAATCATAATCATTTATTTTTAACCCTTTTGGTTTTTTTTTTTTTTTTAATATTCTAGAACAGCAGTAATATTAGGCCAAAATAAGGTTTAGACACTTTACAAACATCTTGATAAAAAAAAATAATAATAAAAAAAAAATAGCCCAATACAGCAGAATTACAAGATCTCAGACACCTCGTAAGGCTTCTCCATAAATTCAGAAAGAAAACTTCATCAGAACCCTCGATGATTTTTGAACCACCGCCAAAATCGATATGTTCTGGTTGATTTGCTATCTGGGTTTAATTCAGTTCCACCGCATATTTACACAAAACCAAAAAGCAATATAAAAAAACCTTTGGTGAGGGATGTGTGGGAAGAGCCTGGGCCGAGAATGTACTCTTTGTTTCGCTGGTCGGCAATACGGAGACAGGAAATGTAAACAAACATTTGGCAGGAGCACACAGAAGTCACAGAAACCGAGCAACCAAGCACAAAAAAACCCAGGGCTGGTGTTAAATACATGGTTAATTGAGGTGCAAAAAAACAAACAAAAAATAATCATTTTCGGCACCACCACAGGACAATTACAAGTTTGTATTCTGCCGACGGTGTCAGGAACATCTGAGGGAATATTAACTGTGCCCAGGTGAAACATATGACATGATGCCTCATGTATGCAGAAGAGGGCAGACGGTGCTTTCCTTCATGCTCGTTATACTGCCAGTTCAAATCAAATTTCTCTCAAGCAGACATCTTACAAGTATTTTAAACTGATAAAAGTATTGAACACTTTTTTTCCCGAGGAAATTGTTTGGTTACTTATTTAAATGTCATGTTGCGTTAAAAAAAAATAATAATAAAAATAAAAAATATAAAAAAAACTCCATGCTCCAGTCCAGTAGGTGGCAGTATTGCACTAACCGGCCATAAGCTCAGTACTTTCGTAAAAATGGGTTGTGTGCAAAAACTCTTCAAATTCAGATCATTTTGAAAATTGTGTTAGACTAAATAATTTCACAAGCTGCAAATTGATTGCTACAACTTTCTAGCTTAAGCCATGAGTCATTTTCATGTAAAGCTTAACCCATAATGCATGTAACTGCAATAAATTTCCAACTGAAAAGGTCTCTGGATTAATTTAAGCTCCAAGCTTTGCTTACACAATCAAATCTCAAGCCAAAACTAGGGATCGCAGATTTATTTCAGATTTCTGAACTCGAAGCTAATTGCTTGATTTATGTCTCAGGCTAAGGATAAGGCATTCTTTAGACTCACGAAGAGCGTAAATCTTGGAGTGACGCGCCAGCACACGTACTTGTTTCTTCCTGCAAATGTTCAGAGAGGGAGAACAACTGAGATATCCAGAACTCCCTTATGAGCAGCTGAGTGAGTCGGTAAGAACCTTTCCCCTTCCCCCTGAGGGTAAGTCATGCAAAAGAAACTTGGTGGTGGGCAGCACGGTTAGTGCCACCTCACAGCTCCAGGGATCAACCCAGAACTTGAGGTTCTTGGGATGCTTTCTATGGTTGTCCATCTTTAGCATATTTGAGTATTGGAGTCTCAACAATTACGCATCTACCAATGGCTTCATCGGTTCACCAGTCACAGTTGGTAGCTGTTGGGTGATGGCAAGAGCTGGTGGGTGAGACTTGGCAAAGCACCCAAATGAAGAAAAGAAGGGTGGAAAACGGCCTCTAGACTTCAATTACCTGTTGATTTCCAGAGACTCAGGTGGACTAGGGTTCCTTCCTGAATCCTTTGCAACCCTGTTAAGATGTTAGGTATAAGGATAAGCTTAAACAGGGTTGAACAGAGACTTGTAGAGAAGCATTGGTTTTTAGGTAGCCTCACTAGCATTTGTAAAAGCACTGCAATTCAGGTCATGTCAAAAGGCCACATGGAGTCAAAGCCATACACTTTGGAGCAAAGGTAAGTTTTTGATATTTGGCGTTGCACAACAACGCATTGAGATGAAATTTAAAATGAAACGCAAGATGTGAGGGAAATCAAAAGTTTAAAAGCCTAGTAGCATTTACTAATGGAAAACTGGAGCCATTTTCATATACATACCCATTTTACCCAGGGGTAATAATGACTGACAAGCAGTTTCAACATTTCCTCATTATTCCATGACTAATCAAGCAGATAAATGGCCTGGTGCCAAGGCGTGTCATTGTCAAAATCTGCACTTTGCCAAACCAACTTTGGACAAATGAAACCAGAATTGATGTGTACCAGAATGACGAGAAGTATTGAGAAAGAAAAGGAACAGCTCATAATCCAAAGCATACATCATCTGTCAAACATGATGGAAGCTGTGTTGTGGCACACCATAAGTGACCAGTGACCTGGTTTCACACCATCACTCCTGTTTATTGATGACCCCACAAAGGGTGTATGAAAATGGCTGGACTCGCACACTTTCGTCAAACCCATTGAATTAAACCTGATTTCCTTGACTTCGCTTTTATTTCAAATTTAATATGGTGGTGTACAGAGACCAGATGTGGAAAAAACTTCTCTTTGTTCCAAAAAGTAGGAACCCAATATTCAGTGTTTCACACTGATGCTGAGGGAATATCCTGATTTGGTCCCCGACCATCCCATGTTTGGTCAACAGAAGCACGGGTGGGGTTTAAATACTGGCATGTGGAAAAGGGTAGGTGTTGCAGCAGACAAGAATCCCATTAACGGACAAAAGATGCTGCACTTAATAGATGACAACTTGTAACACAACATAAGATCCATCGGTGGGTTTTGTGGTAAGAACTTTGAGCACTTACAACAAATAAGCTGAGGCTTAATGTTGTGCTGTGATTAACACCAGGAAGGTGATGAGGTCCCTCCACTTCTAGAAAAAAAATCTGTGAATTTAAATTAACCAATGTTTTCTCAAGTCAGTTGATATTGCATAAGTGTTAACAGACCCATGTTCAGCTTCAATGAATAATTAAATTTTTTTTGTTTGTTTTTTATAATAGCGGTCTTTTGGCAAGCACAGAAAGTCGATGCATGAAGAAGCTTTGCAGCAGCTCATGTACTCTATATAGCATAAATCACGGCACTTACGGTATATTCAGACAGAAGGAAGGGAACACTAAATCCTTTAATACAGACGAATAAGACATACGACTCCCCCAGGCGCACTAGCAAGGCTAATCATCTGGGGCTTGATCTCGGAATTATTCGCTGGGAATTCCGTCTGGAGGAACGGAGCTGAACTTGCGAGGAGTGTTGTATTTAGAAATCTGGTTCTTATATTAATTAGGCTGTAACTTTTAAGGGCAAAAAAAGCAAAGAAAGTGTTGGAAGCACAGTTTTTTTTTTAAACATTATAAAAAGATCTTATAGGGAAACGCTCTTACACCTTTAATGGAAACGAGAAAAATCTACAGACGACTGCAAGGAATGCAAGACAGACTTTTAAAAAAAAAAAAAAAAAAAAAGGAACGACAAAATCGCAGATGTAATTTACATGAGTTGACTTGTAAAGCAAAACATCTAGGTCAAGGGTCTTGGAGTATAAGTAGGCAGAATGCAGCAGTCTAAAATAAGGGCCTGGCTTTGGGAGAGGCTGAGCGCTGTGCCAGCACGACGACACAAAATCCCCAAGGGATGTTTTCGCGGGTAGCGCCAGAGCAACAAAAAGTGCTGTGTCTGCCGAGATCTTTCGTCGTCCCACCCCAGCTCCACGCCATTCACGGGGTCATAAATTCTTTCTCCCAAATTGGGCCGCGCTTAAAAATGTTAGCGTTATTCATAGACGCGGCTGTCCGAGTCAAAACAGCAACACAGGAGGAGGCGCGCGTGCTTGAAGTACCAAACATACTGCAGCTTTGAGTGGCTTCAAAAACAGTCTACTGCCACACTACACGACTGCTTGTTTTTCTGGGGCGAAATGATTGTCCAACATACATCTTTAACAGAACGCGCTGAAGAGGCCTCATTCGCTCTAGCACTTAAAAAGGGCACCCAGGAACAGCACAGCTGGGTGGAAGTGAACAGAGCATCAAAATGGGACAGGGTCACTTTACTTATGAGGTCACAATAGCAGGAAATCCTGATTTGCTTGTTTAAACCCCGGCCAATACACAGATGGAGAAAAGGACAAACACCAAGATACGGACGTAAGAACCATCCTAATAGCTCTAAAATGATTAAAACATGAACTTTATATATTTGGTCCCTTTTAATTAGTGAATGAATAATATGATTTTGAACAAAATAATAAACAAAGTTTGGAATTTAAAGTGCCATGCTGGGTTTTTTTTTTTTTATTTTTATTTTTTTTTTTGCATTGGGGATGTTTTCAGATTTCATCTCCATAAAAATTTTATTTGAGCAGTTAAATATAGAAGAAGGTCAGGAAGATATATTTTTGGACCTGTGCTTAGGGAAAATAAATAAAACCGTAACATGTTAGTGGTGACATATGAATAAAAATGACCCACAGTTAACAACCACCAAACATTTACAGGTCATTAAAATGGATTGTAGAAAGGAGTACGTATAAAATAAATAAATAAATAAATAAATAAATAATAAAAAAATAATAAATAACACAACTTTTGATGATTGTACTGAATAACAGAAAACTGTTAAGAGAGTAAAAACTCCCTTTATTTCTCGATATAATCCCCTGCTACACTAATCCCGGCGTTTCACTAGTGCATGGACACCATCATGGTATTTTGATGCACTGAATTCATACACATTTCCAAAATCGTCTTTTGATTCTGTAAAGCTGCTTTGCGACAATGACCAGCACTATACAAATAAAATTGAATCGAACTGAAGGTAGAACGTTTTCTCAGTACGCCGGAGCCATGAACGGACTGCCTGCTTCACCTATGAAACGCCGGCCTCGCAGAAACTCCTCTAATGGCCCAAACATGTGGAAATGTCTTGAAGCGAGGTCGGGACTGTACAGGGGACGTGGCAATAACTCCCAGCCCGAGTTCCTGTAATGTGCAAGTGATGCTGGTGAATGATCGTGTGTACATAAAAGACTTAATCTTTAAGCAGCTTCAGCTACAGAGGTGCATCAAGTTAGATTTATTATTAGACTTCATTTGATAGCGATTACGTTCGGGTGGGGAAAATGTCTTTAGAAGGTTTTAGTGCTTTTAAGTGTTTCATAAAGTTGTATTGTAAAAGGTTAAAGGTGTGTGTCAGTGTGCTGGTTGTAATTCAGTTCAACAGTAAGAAGTCATTCAAAGGTAGCTGAACTCCTGATGATTTAAACAACTAATAACTGAAACAAAAAATGTATTCATATTTGTTGTATATGTATAAAGACGCCTTTATAGACTTGATTTTCGTTTAATCTGGTCAGGCTTTTTTATTTTATTTTTTTTTTAACATGTGGTGTGTCTGGAGGAGAGCAGCTGAGATGCACACGCCGATTTGTAGGCCAAAGTGCAAAGGAGGAGGAGGAGAGAGAGAGAGAGAGAGAGAGAGAACAAACCACTGGCAAGGAGAATGAAAAGCTGGAATGTGGGTTGTACCCTTGTCCAGCTGTAGCATCCAGGGTCTGAGAGGCCCGCCCACAGGGGACGGAGTTGTGCGCCTGAAGAAACCTACATATTTATACTGGCATTCCTAGTTACAGCTGAGCGGTTAAGGGTCTTGCATAGGGACCATCGTCTGGCACCGGTCCTGAGCTTTGCACTTACAACCTTACAGTTCCCTCAATGTCTGACTCATGGCTGCACGCTTTATTTATTTACGAGCATTTCTGCATCGACATCATCAAACCATTTCGGCAGGGGTCATCAAAAGCGCTCTCGTTGGGTTTCTCACTCACTCTCTCTCTCTCTCTCTCTCTCTCTCTCTCTCTCTCGCTCTCAGGGCGAGACGGCTCTAATTGCAGCGTTTGCCTTGTTTAGCTTCAGATGAGACATGCAGTCTATGCCTGGGCAACTCTGAAAGCTTTCCTGAACAACTAAATTTAATTTAGGAGCTTAAGCACATCAGTTCCAAGAAAGTATTTTATTCTAATCTTGTAGTGTTGCAACCCGGCAGGCCTGATTAATCTTACTGCCAAGGAGAAAAAAAAAAAAAAAACAGGTCAGACTTATTAACTTCAATATACTGTATCTCTGTGTAGACGTATCACATTCTTTTTTACAGTCAAAAATATTCTGTTTGCTCATGTTACAGTGGACATTAACAGTAAAAAATTCATTACAGCTTGAAATGAAATCAGAACCTGCTCTACCCTGACGAGTTTCCTGTAGCAAACCTGGAAACACTGGAGGCGAAAAACTTACAGAATTAATGTTAAAAATTGTTAAACACACCTTTTAATAATTTATACTTTGTCTTATATTCAGCGGCGGGTCCCCCAAACAATCCCTGTTCTTGTTGCTATAGAAACACTGACTTTTCTTTTGTTTGTTTAAATTTTTTGATTGGCTTTACAACCAGAGTGGAATATAAAAAAATAATAATAATTGCCACCTTGTGATGTCAAACGGCGCAACTTTAAAGCGAAGAACAGCGGAAATGTAAATTGTAAAAAGTGAAGGAAGATTAAATATGTCCGGTCTTATTGTCATATTCTGCCTATAAAACTATTTTTTAATCCAGATTCTGAAATTTCTAGTAATGGATCTCTCTGTGAAGTGGTGGCCAAAAGTACTGGGACAAAGGTGAGATTTAACGTTTTACTGACCGACATTTTTTATATATGTAAAGTGGAACCTTGGATTATGAGCATAATTCGTTCCGGAAGCGGGCTCATATTCCAAAACACTCATAAACCAAATCAAATTTTCCCATAAGAAATGATGGAAACTCAAATTATATGTTCCACAGTCCAAAAAAATAAATACATAAAAATAATTAATACAATATATAAAAGTAAAAAAAAAATTAACCTGCACTTTACCTTTAAAAAAGTACAAATAAATTCAGACAGATAAGTGTTTCCGTTATTGCGCCGTGTGTGTGTTTGTGTGTGTGTGTGTGTGTGTGTGTGTGTGTGTGTGTGTGTGTGTGTGTGTGTGTGTGCGCGGCATTAGCCCCTTCCCTTGCCTCGTCTTACACAGTAAAACTTCTCCCTCCCCCCCCTCGCTTTTTAAGTTTCACAACAAACACACACACACGACGGAAACACTGTTTTAACGGGAAAAAAAAGGAAATCTCTTTAATGACACTCGCGTGAGCTCACAGAACGCAATCACTGGTGTAATGTAAAAAAAATAATAATAATAAAACAGCGCTTTACCTTTGAAAAGAGTTTTCTGTGTAGAGCAGAGAATGTCTGTGTGCGTGTGAAGCCGGGGAGGGGGGTGTAAAGGCGAGAGAGTATGTGTGCGTGTGTTGGTGTGTGTTGCGGAACATTCGCAAACCCGCGTTACTCGCAATTCGAGGTTCCACTATAATTACAATCAAGAGAATAATAACTTTTTTTTTTAATGCGATGATGAAATTACTATACAGTGATCAATAAATCTATAAAGTGATCCTTTATTCTTCTAAACCTGCTGTAACTGGCTGACTTTTTGAGTCGAGAAGAAGTCTACAGTACTCCAGTGTCGCTCGCTCAATCCATGACCGCTTGGTTGCTTCCTGAAGATCATCTACAAAAAGAGATTTTCACAGAAGTTCCCCTACAATTCCGTTGAGTGTTGATAATTTTTGTGCAGACACGGACACTCCGACTTCAGTAAAGTAAAAGCCCTGCCGCATGTTTGTCCGAAAGTGTCCGATTCTAATTAGCACAATTCTTTAGCCTTATAGGCAAGAACAAATTTTTGACATCGCCCGTTGTCTTAATACTTTTGGCCAACAGTATGTGCTACATTTTTAGCATTTGGCTGGCGCCCTCATCCACTTTCATTTATCTCTTTAAGCATCTGAGGTTGAGGGATGAGGGCAGTTTGATGGTGCTGGGATTTGAACCCGTGACCTTCCGATCATCTGAGCTACCTCTGCTAGATGATTTCTTTCTTCACGTATCATGTCAGTCATCGGGGCTGAGCAGCAGCAGCTTGGTGGTACTGAAGAACAATTGAGCCACCACTGCCTCAGAAGTGTTGGGGGGGGGGAGGGCGGGATGAAAGACTAAACCGAAGGTAAAGATAAGTTTCAGTTAAGCCCAAAGTCAATCTTTTTTTGTGCATCAATCATTTGTCAAGCCTCATTAATATAATGGTAATGCTAGGTACTGTTAAAAAATAATAATAAATAAATAAATGTGCCAGTCAGCAAGTCCACAAGATGCCCTACTGTAACAACTGCAACACGATCTCCATGAAAGGCAGAAAATGAGTCTGCAGATTGATGGAAACTGGAGACAGTGTAGGCACAGATAAGGGTGAAAAGCCCCATAAATTTGCAGCCGAGCTTTGACTTTGATGCGTTCGAGCACAAGACACCCTTCAAGGCTACACAAATACCCCTTGCACGAGCCTGTCAGGATCCAGATTACCGAAAGAAAAAGCAGAGTGTCGACTTACAACCGTGTTGACAGGCTTTGAGTTGATATGCCATGACTGTACTGCTCAAATCTTCAACATCAGCCATATGTGCGAACGCTCTCTCTCTCTCTCTCCCCACGCTCTAGTAGGAGCCATCTCTAGTCCATCGCACAAGCACACACATGTAGGCTGGGGCACAGAAGTAAACACTCGAAGAATGATGGAAACAGATTATGCTCTGATATTATCTATCGAAACCAAAACATGCGTATCAGTTTGAAAGGATAGGTAAGGAGGGCCAAAAAAAAAAGAAAAAAAAAGAAAAAGTACCCTTGTCTGATTAGGATCCAGTGATTTTCCAAGCCCCGTTTTTTTTCCCCCACTCACATCAGGTAAGATAAACCCTGTGCATTTTGATACATCTATATACTGTATGTATAGTATACGCTGTGTGTAGCCTGCATGCCTAAAGCTCGCAGTCCTGTTCTTAGAAGGTTAATCCAGGCCAGAAGAGATCTACTCACAGCATAACGAGGGTGTCAAGCTTGGGTGGTGCGACAACAGCCGCTGTATCTCCACTTAAAGGGGGTAGGCTAAGATAACAGAAATAGCATGGCCTAGCATGTGGTAGGCTCGACGTAGCTATTTGGGTTCACAGTGTAGACATTACTTTTGCAGGTTCATAAGAAATACTAGCGTATGGCCGAGCCCTTTCTGCTTTATAAACAAGCTCCATTTTTGGCAGGCTTGTTGCAAGATATCATCAGAATCACTCTTTGTTGGAATCTTTGTTTTCCTTGGCAGTAACGCTGGGGCCCCCAAAAGAACTCGCCAGAGAGACATATACGCATTAATTAAGTAATTGAGGTGAGAGGGCAAAGAAGACGTTTTAATCCCTGATCCCAATCCCACCAGCTCCAAAAAAAATTAACCTTACGACAAATGAATGAAAACTTTCAGGCCCATCCTTCCAGAGAACGTGTTTCAACTGCTCCAGAGTCCAGAGCCGATGTCCTTTACACCCCTTGAGCCGATTTTCAGCAGGGTGCATAGAGAATGTTCTTAGGCTTGTATCCAGCTGCTTGACCATGGAAATCCATTTTATAAAGCTCTCGGTCTTGCTTGCTTCTAGCGCATCTAGCAGGACCAAAAGTTTACAAACTGACTTGTGGCAATTGTGGTAACCTTTAACACGGAGCTCGTTGAGACAATCCATTCTATCCCTGATGCTTGTCTGGAGATTACATGGCTTGATGGTCTAAGCACTTGATGTGGCTGAAGCTCCAGACCTCAATTATCATGAGGGGCGGTCAACAAACTTCTGGCCATATAGTGTCTAAGGTGCTTGGTCATTATTTTGTCATCAGTGTTGAGTCTTACAGCGGATCAGCAATATATTATATTCCATTACATTATATTATATTATTTTGCATTTTATTAAATTATGTACTGTACACAAGAATAAACAAAAGCACACTAACAAAGGCTTTGGGAACACAGACGAGCCCTAACTGCAGGACGGTTCGAGTCAGTGAGGAACAAGCCTCATAGGAAAGTGAACTCATAGGACAGGAGTTCTTGTCCCAGTGCCCATGTCTGCTCCGTGGGTGGGCTGAGCGAAAAAAACCTTCCAACTTTGTAATGCAACTGGTCCCATTCACGCTTCGGAGAAAGGCAACAAAAATAGGGTTGTCAAGTAAGATTTACATCATGGTCAGTGTCGCTGATGTGAGAAAGGGGTAAATGGATAGTTTTCATGCACTACTAACGACCAAAAAAAAAAAAAAGAAACATCCTGAGAGGTAGTGGTAGCTCCAAGGTTAAAGGGGAGTCTGGCATTTTTAAGTTGCAGGCCTTTCGCAATACACATGAGGAAATATGAAAATAATAAATGATATGCATTATCAATGATATGGCCTAAAGGAAAGCAGAGTTACTGTTAACTTTTATACTATTATGCGTCTCTTATGCTATAGCAATTTGTTGATAATTACAATACAGAAGAGGTTTCTGTGCTAAAACACTTACAGCTTCACCTCAAACTCTTAAAAAGTGCCAACACAGGAGACTCCCTCGGAAAAAAAACATACCACTGTATTAGCTGCTCCTGGAGCTGTAATTTACCTTTCACCTTCTTTTAACGCCGTGCCAACACTTTCCGACCAATCAGATCCAAGATTCCAACAGGCCCGCTCACCATAACTTTCGTTTGCTTAAGTGGTGGAACTGCAAATTCCAGCGCCCAGCATGTACATGAGATTTGCTGGAAGGTTGCCAGTGGGTCAGGGAAACACATACAGTTCATTCAAACCACGCTTCTTAATACTACATACCAGCATTCAAAGTACATTCCTTATACAGCTCGAACAAATCGTATTAAAGATTAGAGATGAAAGTCTGCTTAACTGAATTCATAACGGAACACTGTGTTGAGTATGACTTTGCTGTGCTAACAAAGTTTCCGGCCGTGAGGTTAGAACTGGGTAAAACTTAATGATGTCATTAACGGGGTTACTGAACTGCCCATATCCGAGAACGAGCATGGCGATGATGCCAGTTCTTGATCATTGAGATCAAAACTAGAAGTTGGTTAACAAGCAACTGAATAAAGATCCACAAAGACGTATTGTCCGGTATATGAAGACAAGTGATTTCATTTATGGAACACTGTATGTGCCTACGATATTCGGTACAACAGAACTCCCTCGCTTGTGATATAACTTAATTTTTTTTTAATTTTGGTTGTAACATTTCATGTGTTTAAAACGTCTCTTTTTATGTTTTAATCAAATAATACCACATGAGAGGGAGTGCTGTTGTACCGAATATCGTGCCGTGCAGATATTCAGTACAACAGCTTGACCTGGAGTGTGAATGTGATTTTAATACAACAGTTTTACATCAGTATTAATTGTCAACAGACTATGATTTGTTTGTTTATTTAACGAGTTATTATGCTCCGCCAAATAGCAGAACTAACGAACTGGTGACCTACAGTTAGTGTAACTGAAAGAAGTGAAAGTAGTTTTAAAAATGTTATTGCTACAAAATAGGAAAAGAATAAACCATGGAGGTGTTGAGGAACCCTTAGAAACTTATAAGATTTACTTTATATTTCCACTTTTCCTCTATTTTAGAGTTGTATGCTAGGCAAGATATAGAATCACTTGTTTCGCACTCTTGTTCAAGGTTTAACAATTATCAGACCATACAGTTATACGTCCCAGTGATTTTATGCTGTATATCTGCTTTCATGGGACGCCTCCTGTCCAATTAAATCACTTGCTCGGAGTGAACGGTTGTATAACATTCGATAACGTCCTGACTAAAACGTTTTCCACATTATAGTATCTAAATACATAATGGAAAGGTTTTGTCAGAACTCGCTCTTGAAATCCTTCTGTTTCATACATTGGAGGACCCGAAACCAGTCCGTCTAGCCGATTTAGTCACAGCATCACGCAAAACTGGCTGCACAGAATCTAATGAAACTTCGCCAGTCTTTCAGTATTTGCCTGAAGTTAAATCTGCGCCATAAATCAAATACAAAAGTTGAATAGAAGAGACGTTACGAGCAGTTAACGTCACAGCAGCCATTCCTTTTTTTTGGACCAAAATAGCACTTTTGCCCTTAAAGTAGGTGTGGCTATACACGTCAGTCAACAGATCCACTCAACCACAATAGTTTACCGTAAAGACGCAGATTATGTGAAAAAACGACTGTAATGCCCCTAAAAAAAATCCAAATCCTCACCAAACACAAACTAACGTGTGACACAAAAAAAAAAAAAAAAAAAGGTGTGCAACTTTTGAACTGAACTTTCAAAAGATGTATAGTCTGATCATTTACTCTGAGCAGTAATGTAACAAAAGAAGTACGCGCTTTAACCTTAAATAATAATATCACTGATTACATTAAAGCTCAGAGTATTTTTAGCTTTAACCTTTCGACTCTTTCTTAAATTAAAACAAAAAAAAAAAAGTCAAGGACAGGTACTAAGAGTGTATTATAAAAGTACATCAAACTGTTATTTATTCATAGAATCTAAAATTCCACTTATGAGTCCTGGCATATTAACTTGTATTAGTCAACTGATTGAAATGAATGCAAAACATCATTACGGCCAAACAGCCAAAACAGGAAACTTGGCAAGAAATCTCGCCATCAAGCATGGTGAGGCAGGCTAAATTGGGCTAAAGGTTGCGTTGAGAGTATAACTGAGGCATATGATTAACTAATTTTCCTGTGTAGTGACTCATAAACCATCACACACTGATTTTTATTCAGGCTAATTTTGAAAGAGCTTGACGCAATATTGTTGTTTGAGACCGAGATGTGATGAGTAAGGCAATGTCACCTTAAAAACAAGTTCATCTCGAACAAGACTTATACTTATATACACATACTGTAGGTTTACACATTTAATAATGTCCGAGTTACTTTATCTCTTTAATATTTAACCTAATCTGTTTTTTGTTTGTGTTTTCTGTAATTATTTTTAATCATGTTGTTTTATCGAGCCTGTGAGAACCGTAGCCTAATGCTAGCTGTGAAAACATTAACATATGAACTGAAAATCCTCTCACCAATATTCAAGTTGGTTAACTGACTGAAACCTAAAAACTCGCGGTGAAACACGCACCGCCTCAATATACAGAATAGCACAAAGACTGACTAGCAGGGATTTGCTGAACGCACCACCCTGTATAGCGCCGCATGCCCGGCGTCTCTGAGGGTATTAGCGCTCTATAGGCTGCAGCGAATGATTGCAAACTGATGCAAGGCTGAACGGAATGTGCTTGGTTCACACATGGTTGCCCTGGAGCTGAGGCAAACCATGGACACATGGGGCACACGTAGAAATAGATGCTCATCAGGGATGCCTGATGGCTGTATGGAGGATCTCTGATAATCCTTGATTAGAACGTCATAGTCATGGGAGCATAAAAACATAGTACAACAACAAATAAAATCAAAATATGATTAAAACAATACTTTGAAAAGCCAAAAACTTTACAATCCAGCTGAGTAAGTCTCTGGCAATCAAAAGGTTTTTTTTTTTTTTTTAATGATTGCACTCGAACACCTTTCACAGACATCTGGTCTTGTTAGCATACTGTAAGTTAGACAGCTGACTTTGATTAAAAGTGCAGATTATGACACTGTTTAAATGGCAAATGTTGTGAATATGTATACATACATAACTTAAAATCTGCCACTGAAACCCTGTCAGGTTAGTTGGTTTTAGCCAGCTGGAATATCAAAGAAAATGATGTAATATTCCGGTCAGAAATCTTGTAAGGCTAGCTCGTGTTAGCTAAGTGGAACATTAAGCTACATGGGCAACTATTTAAACTTTCTCACAGAAAATAATCAATTTATCTTTGCTAGCCAACTTGCTTTTCCACTTCGGTAAAAAAAATATTTAAAATGTATCTTCAAAGTCCTTTCAGGATGGGTTTCAAGTCCTTTTTTAGGATGGCCACTTGCCAGGTTAGCTTACGTTAGCAAGATGGAAGATTTATGCATTCAGTTCTTTTTGCCTTAAGAAGTGAAATTTTGCAAGAAATTTGCCTCGATTTCCAGCATCCCGAGCCGCACAGAATGCTAGCTCGAGTACATCCGGGGGCCGTTTAAATACAAATTTCATAGATCAAATACCCACTTTTACAGAAAAATTTAATCATGGGAGGCCAAGCTCACAAACTTTTTTTTGCATTTTGTCCAAGCTTTAGTCAAGAATGTTAACAAGAACGGTAACAAAAAAAAAAGGGAGTCGCCATCAGATTAGTTTGCCGGTACCAAGAGGAAACACAAATTAAGGTTTAGTGAGGTTTAATGTCAATTTATTTCATGTTTAACTTCATTAACATGTATTTTCTAAATATTTAGATTATTTTTTAAATATGATTATAGTGTTGGAAATTGGTAAAATTGGTAATAGTTTTGGGTGGCTGGAACAGATTATCTGCATTTACATCATTTCCTCTGGGAAAATGTGTTCCGCAATATGAAATTTCACCTTAAGAACTATGCCAGAGGTACCGCATAGTGTGTGTATAGTGTGTGTACTGTATATACAGTGTAAATGATTTAACATTTATTTTAGATAGGCCAATGTCTTTCTGCATAGGTCAATTGTAAATAGCATTTGTACAAATTATTTGAAATTCCTCTCATGAATCAAATCGGGGTAGCTCACATCAATCAGTAGATATTATTAGCGATTAAAACGCAAAGTTAGCCCAGTTCCCCAGCCTCAGCAGAAAAGACAGACATTCATTAATTCAGAAGATCAAAACAGATTGTGAAATTGATCAGAAAGTACTCTCATACACGTTAGCCAAGTTCATCTCAGCCAACTCAGGCATTAATTAATAAGACGAAAAACACTCCTCTTAGGAATCCTGGCATGTTAGGCAACTTGCTAGTGTAGAGCTGAATGAGTTGGATCGAGGGGGGAAAAATATATATATATATGCAAAATTGACATCTTGGCAAGAAATCTGGCCAACAAACACTTGGAGGCAGGTTAGACAGCTAAATGTTTTATCTGGAGTTGACCCGAGGCATATGATTAACTGCTTTTCCTGTGTAGTGACTCATAAAGCTTTCTGCTTGCCATCACAAAACTGATATTTACATGGCCCAACTCTGATTTGGTGAGCGTGAACTGAAACACCAAACTGATGCGGCCCTAAAAATTTAGAATCCATCAATTCATGAGCAAATTATTTCATGATATTGTTTCATGAAAGTTACAAAGAGCTTTGTATACATAGAGAGACAGAATTTGTATTTTTTTCAAGCTAACAACCTGAACTCGGTGTTTAATGACCTCAGTCCATGTGTTCTTCCTGTTTTGATTTATTTATTTTTATCACTTCTTTATATTCCAAAAAGAAATTATTCAAAGACAGCCTATAATAAGGAACTACTACTACTTAGTATTAATCAAACAAGCATGTAACAGAACATTTACTTTAGCTTCATTGTGCATTTGGTTTATACGTAGTGAATGGGAAAAGGGTACACTTTGGTTCACACAAGTAGGATATTACACTTGTTTTTTAGCAGCTACAACTAGCTGTTAATAAAAAAATTTAAAAAAAGACACCTTACCTAGCCACGTTAGTTACCTTGGATCGATTTGTGTTTCTGCACAAAAATTATGCTGGGTTTTATTTTGAAGAACCATTCCCCTTCATATATGAGGTGCTTGCATTAATATTATTTCTATTATTATTATTTATATTATTATTGTGCATACTAAGTTTTATAAGGTTACGTCTGTCTAAGATACAGTGTTTTCTCTTCACAAAGCACACTTTACAGTCTTCTTTGGTATGATTTTTGCCATAATCCTTTCAATAGCATGGCAAAGTATGCTTATATTACATCACAAGGTATCCAGACACTTTATGAATATGAGTGAACGTTCATGCCCTCATACTGAGCCTTCCTACCGGTATGAGTATCAGTGTATCCCAGTCTCAAAATTTAATTCTATCAACTTTATCAGTTAACAGCAATCATTCTTGAAACTCAGCTCGTCTCTGCTGCCTAGAGAAATGGTCTTAACCTTCCTTCATCTGATACAATGGGGATTTTGTTCCACTCTTTGCAAGCAATGACAGCACAAACAAAGTAGAAAGGAAGTCAAATCTTTCCTGTTTGCTCACTGGCAGATCATTCTGCCTTCAAGCCTTTTGTACGGTATACAGCTATTCTGGGGAAGACTGGGGAAGTCTCCCAACCTTTCAAAATTCCTACACTTTTAAAGACATTGAACATAAACAGAAAGGCAGTGAGTCAGTGACGTGAACATAAACCATTCCACTCATGGATCATTGCATGACCACAGTCCTATTTAAACAAAACCGACCTTTTTGCAGGAGTTTAGGACTTTGCGTTATGTCCCAAAAATGACCGCTATGTTAAAGCAGACACCATTACGTGACATCAGGCGACCAAGTAACTGAATAATGCAAAACAGTCTGCCATTGCTCTGACACTGGAGACTCCTTCTTCTTTAAACAAAAACCTCCTTACAGAAAGCTCAGTTATAACAGGAGTGGTTTAAAAAAAAAAAGAAGAAGAAGAAAAGAAAAGACTATTTTAGGTGAAAGCTTGTGTGAATTATTGGGTTGAATGCGCTGTTTACTTAAGCAGCTTAAACATATGCGAACATATTTGCATTAATTAAGGATGGGAATCACCAGTGAGCAACCGATACAAAATTATCACGATACACTCATGATTCTGTTACTACCCCGATTTTGTAAATGTATTTATTTTTTCCCCGATTTGGTTAAAAACTGTATACTGGGTCGGTGGACCTGCAACCTATCCCAGGAGACTTGGGGCACGAGGCAGGGTACACCATGGATGGGGTGCTAATGCATCACAGGCACACACACACTTATTACAGGCGTGTACGGGATGCCAATCAGCCTAATCTGCATGTGTTTGATGGTGGGGGAGGAAACCAGAGTACTCAGAGGAAACCCACCCAGCAGGTGGAGAACATGCAACGCCACCGAGCCGCCCAAATACAATTAAGAATTAATTTTAGAAAAACAAAAATTTATTTTTGATTCAGTGTGGCGATACATGAATTTCCACACAAAAGAATCGTGATATAGCAGTGAATCAATTTCACCTCAAGCATTAAGGCAAAACTGTGATTTGCCACCACTGCTGCGGTAATAGAAAATTATTCGATCAACATCTGTGGATTTATCAGAATCTTGTATTCTACACTTTTTAGCAAAATCCAGGTAAAGGACAAGTAGGTGGTGTGAATCACAGTTGAAGACCATGAGTCATTTAACAGATTCGATTCTTTTAAATAAGTTTTAATTCATTCGATTACTAATAAAATAAATACTCATAAATAAAAGAATCTACTACACTATGACAATTCATAAAAAAAACAGTGTGCACATGTTTTTAGTTCCTTTTGATATCCTTTAATTAACTCCATATCCAGATATTAAATAGTAGCTGAGAAGATCCGTTTGAACCGATTCGCGTGAACGATTCTCTCAGAGGAGTCGACCCCATAGTCGAATCGTTCAGCAACTACCAAAAAAAAATAATAATAAAAACCCGGCTCCAAGCATTGCGCGAAAAAGTTATTGTACATCAATTGGAGCTCGTATGAAGTGTATCTGCTTATTCCTGGAGCTGTAATATGAACACGGCGCTCTGTACGGAGTGCGCGAGGAAGGCGAGAGCGGTTCAGAGCGGTGCGCGTGAACAACGTGATCGGAATTTAAAGGAACGTCCAGGACACACCGCGTTAACGAGAGTGAAGAATACACAGTGCATCCACCCGGGCCAGAACTTTGCAAAGGAAAGAAAACTAACTGCTGACAAGAAACAAACAAACAACCACGCTAATTAGTAAATAAGTAGAGAAATAAATCAAAAGCGCGCGTGGAGACACTTTTGTCGCGGCACGCTTTGATCTTTGTATGCAAGACGCACGATTAAACATGTAACTTTCTATCAGCAGCACACTTTACGAAGCCTCCATACACACACCGGTCCAACACCAACCCAACCCAACCCAACCCAACCCAACCCATGCCTCCCTCCCCAGCGTTGCATGCACAGATTTCTAGGCGGGTGCCAGGATTTTTTAATTAATTAATTTATTTATTTTAAAGAAGAAAAAGTGTATTCCTCACCCCCAAAGTGCTGTCCCGGCCACGATGGTGATCACTCTCACTGATTTCGCTCCTATTCCCGTTGAGGTACAGACAATCTCCCCCAGCTGACTTTCTCAACACACACACACCAAACCCCGCCCGCAATTTCTTCTAACCCCATCCACTTCATGAGCAAGCCACGCCCCTCGTCTGGAACTCTCCCTAGCACGCACACGCAGACTACGTGCAGAACCGCAAGCCCACCCTTATCAATAACAGAAATAACCTCAGGGTGTAAATGATTACTCATTACAACAACCTAATCACTCATCACTCTGGCTATACAATAACTCAAATTCTCTGCTTCAGGAAAAGAAAAATAGCATGATGCATATTATATTAATATCATATTATTAGAAACATTTTGTCGTATATGTCAATGTATAACGTATAGCAATACAATCAGTATTAAAATATTTATACAAGTTTTTCTTTTTCATGAGTGGTGTGTATCATTTTATTTATATGTATACACAGAGAGAGAGAGAGAGAGAGAAAGTAATGTCCAAAAGTCTTAGGCACCGTATTATCTTTGGTACAAATTTTGTTGTGTTTATCAAGCTTGCATTAATATTATTATTATTTTTTTAAATTATATTATGTACAAAAAACTTTTACTGTTTCCAAACATACCTCTAAAATATTACACAGTATACATATACATTACAAGAGAATATTTGCATGATTATAAAAGAAAGCAAAATATTACATGACAAACCAGTTTTGAGATAAAAAAAAAGAAGAAAAAAGCCTTATGTAGGCTCCTGGTTTTGCACGTTTACCAGAAGAACTCTGGCATATTCAGTAAAACCTAACAACTGTTTTACTTATCTTTTAGTATTTAGTGTTACTTATCTAACACTACTTTTAAGCAACAGTCAAATATTGACTGTTGGTTATTTTATTACTCTTTAGTGCTCTTTATAGATTTTTTTGTCTATGTCGATTTTTTTCAAAGCCGTCCTTACTTATGGCATTTGAAAAAAAATGTCTATGTAAAAGAAACTTCTATAAAGAGCACTAAAGAGTAATACAACAACCAACAGTCAATATTTGGCATGAAAACACTTTGCCAAAAATAATCAGCAGTGTTAGATACAGATGTGTGCAGTAGGAGGTTTTACTGAGTGTGCTGGAAAATATGCCACAGTTCTTCTGGTAACTTTGTCACACTCGCTTCTTTCTATTTTAATGCAGGAGCCTAAAATGGGTCTTTTTGTTTCCATCTAAAAACTGGTCTGTCATGTAACATGTCACTTTCTTTACAGGCATGCAAATATTCTTCTGTAATGTTCTTTTTTAAATTCTTTTTTAAAGCTAGGTTTGGAAATAGTGAATGGTTTTGCAAACATGATAAAAAAAAATATATACATATAAAATAATTAGTATTAAAGATAATATGGTGCCTAAGACTTTTCACAGTACCACCTATCTATCCATTTTTCTACAATTTCATTATTTATACATAGAGATTATTATTTATTATTCATATGTAATATAAAACCTGGGTGTGACCTGTTATAGGAAAAATAATCAAACGTTGTGTGGGGAAGCAGTAACTGTTCCCACTATGACATCGATTATGTTCCCAGAACAGCAAGTCTGGAAATGTTTTATTCCTTTTACAACACAGCAATTAGTCATCTAACTGAGAAAGAGTCGTAAAGGTGGTTTAAACTGGAGACTCCTTACATAAACATTCAAGGAAAGCTTTAGGAAACCATATGCATGTTCATACATTTTAATTGTGATTGAACCGTTTTTTATTACCACGCAGACTCATGAATGGTGTGACTGAAAAGTGCTCATCCAGTTGCCAGGAGGTCAGAGGTGTGGTTTTACTGATGATGATCTGTCAGTCACTTGTAGGATGGAGACTAAAAGAACACAGCAGGTTGCTGCTCTTTGCAGAGGAGAGATGGGGTAACTATCCATCTGTCAATCACACGAAACTAGCCAATCATGTATCTGTGAGATCATGTACAGTGCTGGTCATAATTTTTGGCACCCCCGGTTAAGATTTGTCCTTATGCTTATTTAAATAATGCAGAACCACAATGCAAAAAAAGATAAAAATCCAACCTTTTACTGAAGTACAATTATTCAGTGGGGAAAAAATCCCATATTAAGTTTTTAAAAAAAAAATTTTTTTTACATGAAATCATGTTGGCCACAATTATTGGCACCCCTTACTTTGTAATACTACTTTGTACGACTCCAAGACAGCACTTTCTATAACCTTTCACAAGATTGGAGAATACAGGTAGAGGGATCTTTGACCATTCCTCTTTGCACAATCTTTCTAGATCATCCAGAGTCCTGGGTCCTCTCTTATGCACTGTCCTCTTCAGCTCACCTCAAAGGTTTTCAACTGGATTGAGGTCTAGGGACTGAGATGGCCATGAGAGGAGCTTGATTTTTGTGTCTGCTGAACCATTTTTGTGTAGATTTCGCCACATATTTTGGATCATTATCCT
>JAAGKR010008508.1:18345-28345 GCA_011419295.1 Clarias macrocephalus
TGACAGTGCAGGGGCTGTAACACTCACAACTGCATGACATGCCTCCATAAACACTGTGTGTGTGTGCGTGCGTGTGTGTGTGCGCGCGTGTGTGTGTGCGCGCGTGTGTGCATGTGTGTGTGCGCATGTGTGTGTGCGTGTGCGTGCGTGTGTGTGTGCGTGCGTGTGTGTGTGCGCGCGTGTGTGTGTGCGCGCGTGTGTGCATGTGTGTGTGCGCATGTGTGTGTGCGTGTGCGTGCGTGTGTGTGTGCGTGCGTGTGTGTGTGCGCGCGTGTGTGTGTGCGCGCGTGTGTGCATGTGTGTGTGCGCATGTGTGTGTGCGTGTGCGTGCGTGTGTGTGTGCGCGCGTGTGTGTGTGTGTGTGTGTGTGTGTGTGTGCGGCTAACCTACTATGCATTTTAAGAGCCAATGCGAGCCGTGAAGCTAAGCCATTGAGTCGCTTGACCGTGACAAAACGGGCATTACGCGGCAGAGTCACACACATGCAGATATGTATACTGATTTTCCATCTACACACACACACACACACACACACACACACACACACACTTGAAGGGGTGCTAATATTTATGGTTTTTCCTTCAAATCTGACTCTCATATTCTGCAGAGTTTCACATCTTACTGTCTTATTGATTTGGCAGGTTTCGGTGTGTGTGTGTGTGTGTGTGTGTGTGTGTAGAATACCTCAGTCTGCCAGTTATCCTCCAGAACAACACTGTGAATATTCAGGAAGCTTCAGCACGTACACACGCGCACACACACACACACACACGCGGACACACACACACACACACACACACACACACGCATTTACGCACATCATTAATCAGAAAAATGGTGATGTCATGCATGAGAGAAATGTGTGTGTAGTTTAAGTGGTGTGTGTGTGTGTGTGTGTGTGTGTGTGTGTGTGTGTGCGTGTGTGTGTGTGCGCGTGTCTGCACATTTGACTGTGTTGTCCTGGTTTTGCCAAGCGCTTGTCCCATACAGAGACGGCTACGTTTTGTGAAAATGTGACACAACGTTTGAGACGCACATTTCTGAGTGATGACATCACACCGCTCCTGACCAATCAGATTCCAGAGTTCTGCCCAGAGCTTAGATTGTTAATTGTTACTTTACTACAGTGATCTATGTGTGTGTGTGTGTGTTAACTGAAAGACAACAAGCTAACAGGTTTAGCTACGTTTATCATAATCATGGTTTAGTACTCTATTACAAAAAGGTCCCTTAACAGGTTTCCTATGTTCCGCATTGAACGAGGAACAATGGCCGCTTGGCAGAATCAGGACGCGCAGACAGCGAGCTCGCTCCGACTCTCCGACTGAGGAATAACATGTTCATTAAGTTTTTTTTGTTTTTCTTCAAAACTGTACTATGATACTATTGATCATGTGACTGACGCTAGTGATCAGGACGCGAGTGTCACACTGATGACATCACTGGGCAGAGCGAACACGTTCTGCTGCGAAGAGTACACGTGGGCGGGCTTAGTCCTGGAAAGAGGGGTGTGGCCTGGCCCTGGGAAGTAAACGCGGAGGATCCTGAGAGATTTGGGACACGCCCACAGTGTATCGCTGTATAGTGTGTGATTAGAGAAACCGTGGATTGGCGCCATCTTGTGGTCTGGACGCTTACACTCATCAAATGGAGCAAATGGAGTGTGTCCCTTAATGCAGGAGAGAGAGAACTCAGGGGCCACACACACACACACACACACACACACACACACACACACACACACACACACACAGTAAGGGAATCACGCTGCGGTCCATGGACTTTTCTGTTCGAAGAGCCGATCTCTGTTGATCCGGGCCACCGTGTGAACTACGAGCACAAGACAAAAGAAATACAAACCACACCCCTTTGTTCATGTGACACGCCCCCTGCTCCCTTCCTTTTTTTTTTCCTTCTGAATGTCCAACCCTGTTCATGTGCTGTGACTTTCGGTGTGTAACTTGAGAACGGAACAAAGACTTTATGAAAACATTCTTTTTAAATTATTATCCAGAATCTTCTGACGTTTGTAATCGAGACGCTGAGACTCGAGAACTCGCTGCCTGTCTCCGCGACTCGGCCGCCGCCTCCTTCCATCCTTCAAAAGTGAGGAAAAGGGAAAAAGAAGAAAAAGAAAACGGCAAGAACGGAGGGAGAGCGTCTTTTTTTTTTTTCGTTTTGGATAAGCTATTTTAAATTGTGGTTGAAGCAATAGACTTTTTGAATTCTGATTGTGCATGGTTGTGTCTTGAGTGTTAAAATATTACAGAAAAAAAGAGATGCAGTTTGGGAACCGGACTGAATAAAAATTAAATAAAAAAATTGTCAGTGATTTTTGACACAATTTACATGTTAAAGAAAAAGCATTAGCGTTCAAATATTCGTTTTCATTCTTACACTAATAAGGTATTAAATGTGGGCGATATGGGGCAAAAAAAAAAAAAAATTAAACACAATCTACTACATTTACCTCAAGTAAATTTAAGCTAATATTTCTTTAAAAATGTTTATGATATTGTAATATTTGATTGAGTTATTCATGCTTTTTTGTTTGGTTGGTTGTCGTGTCTCGCCTCCAGATGAACACTTTAAAACATAGAACACTGAACAAAATATTTTTAAAAAACTAAGAGCAGGAGTGTGTTTATCTTTTCTGCTTCATGTAATGAATCATTTCTACTGTAATGCAATATTGAATATGGTCAGTTTATTAATCCAGAGGCAAAAACCGAATAATTGGCATAAAACAGCTTTAATTTACAAACTGTACAAACATTTAAACATTTAGATTCATCATCATCTTAAGAAAGACGGCGTTTCAAGCATAAATGCCTTAACTCTTACTGTGGTCTGCGTTTATATTTTATAAAGTAAAACCAACCAACCAGACCTTTATAGCAGAGTATTATTATATCTGAAACTGCTCCTCATCCCACAATGCACTGGAGTGTGTGGAGGCGCTCTGGTTAGTGTAGATGTGACCAAACCCTGATTAGAATTCTAGTCTCAGAGTGTGTTTAAGCAAGTGTGTTAAAGCTACATGGCCGTGAGCTCTCTGGACGTGACGACTCGGACGCTGATGGTCCCCGGCATCTCCTCAGACGTCTCAGAGGTTCCTCGTCTCAGCTTCAGCTTCTGTGGCTCTGCAGAGTCTTTCAGAGACGCTGGGAGAACCACCTGACCCATAAACTCGTCCTTCACCACATTCCTGTTCCAGATCTGCACACACACACACACACACACACACACACACACTTAGCTACCTAAACAACCGTGCTGTATAGTAATATTAAATTAAATTTGTTTTGTATAGCGACTTTAACAACTGTCATTGTCGCAAATAACTTTACACAATCAAAAGAATTATTGAAGTGTGTATGAGATGTGAGTGTGTGTGAATCTGATGAATGAGTCGAGGGCGACGGTGCTGAGGGAAAAACTTTCTGAGATGGTAATAGGAAGAAACCTTGAGAGGAACCGGACTCAGCAGGGAACCCATCCTCATCTGGGTGATAACGGAGAGCAGGGATTGATCTGACCTCATACTGTGTGTTAGGAGGCTGGAAGTTCAGTATAACAGGAGACGAGTTTAAGTTCATATGGAGTCTAGTGGGTTATTGGAGACTCAGGTAGACTTTAGGAAACTCCAGTCCTGAACTATCGAGTGACTGTAGTCACGAGTCCTCAGAGAACAGCTGACTGTATCAGCCAGAGAGGGCCGTTGCGTTAACTCCTACTACCTTTTCTAATCTGTGAAGGAGAATACTATGATCAATGGTGTCAAAAGCTGCACTGAGGTCCAGTAACACAAGTTCAGTGACGCAACCCTGATCAGAGGCCAATAGGAGGTCGTTTACTACTTTATCGAGTGCTGTCTCTGTGCTGTGAGGAGGCCTAAATCCTGACTGATACAGTTTGTTTATGCTATTTCTATGTAGATGTGAACATTTTCCAGAATCTTGGAGATAAAGGTGAGGTTTGATATCGGCCTGTAATTAGAAAGCTGACAGGGGTCGAGGTCAGGTTTCTTGATTAGCGGTTTAATAACGTCTAATTTAAAGGATTTGGGGACATACCCACTGCTGAGTGAAGAGTTAATTACTTTCAACAGGGGTTCTGTTATTGCTGGTACTATCTGTTTGAGAAAATGTGTCGGTATAGGATTTAATATACAGGTTGATGATTTTGCAGAAGAGATGAGTGAAATTATTTCTCTCTATTCAAGGGGAGTAAAGTGTTCTAGGTTCTGATGTGATGTGGTTAGTTTAACATCTGCATCAATTACATTGTCTGGTTCACAGCCTGAATTTTTTGCCTAATATTTAAGATTTTGTTATTAGAAAAGTTCATGAAGTCCTCACGACTGCATGTTTTTTTTTTTTTTGGAGATTTCCACAGGGGTCTTTTTTCTAGTAAATTTTGCTATGGTATTAAATAAAAATCTTGGATTATTTCTGTTAGTTTGAATAAGAGTGGAGAGATACAACGATCTAGCATCAATGAGGGCTTTTCTATAGTTCAGGATGCTCTCCTTCCAAGCTATTTGGAATACTAGTAATTTAGTTTGACACCAATTGGGTTCTAATTTCCGAGCGGTCTGTTTAAAAGTGTATGTGTGAACATTATACCAGGGAGCGAGTTTCTCATCTCTAATCATTTTCATTTTAACTGGAGCTACATTATTTAAGGTATAATGAAATGTCGACTCTAAAAATTCAGTGGCCTGATCGAGTTCTGTGGAGTCAGATGGTGATCCAATCAAAGTTGATAAATCTGGGAAATTATTGATAAAGCTCTGTGTGGTATTTGATGTGAATGTACATTTAATGCAGTAGCACGTCTCTCAATTCTCAAAATGAATATTAAAGTCTCCAGCAATTAACACTTTGTCTAGGTTTGAGAAAAAATCTGCAAATTCACCAAGAAATTCAGAGTATGGCCCTGGGGGTCTGTAAATGATAATTAGTGGGATCGATTGAGCAGACTGCTCAGAGTCATCCATCAGCACTACCTGTCCTGATGGATGACCCACCTTAGATCCAGAAGTACTTGCAAACTACAGGCCCATTTCTAACCTCCCAGCAAAAGTGCTAGAAAAAGTAATTGCTGCACAGCTTCAGTCTCATCTAAAACAAAATTATTTGTTTGAGAAATTCCTGGTTAGAGTCACAAATGACCTGCTGATGTCGGCTGATGCTGGTTTTCCATACCTAACAAGCTTCTCATCCTCTTAGTCTTGTCTTTGGACTTTGATACTTTGATGCTGATCACAACATTCTTCTTCACAGATCATGTCACACTGTTGGACTCTCTGACTCTGTTTACAACTGGTTCTCATCTCATCTTACTGAAAGAATGGAGCATGTTGCCCTGGGAGAGACTAAATTTGCTACACACAATGTCACCTGTGGTGTTCCTCAGGGCTCTGTGCTCAGCCCCATTTAGTTTATATTGTATATGCTTCCCCTGGGTTGTATCATCAGCCAGTACTGTATTTTATTTAATTTCTATGCTGATGATACTCAGCTTTACCTCAGGATAAATTCAACCTCCTCGTCTACCCTGCCATCATCCACTTTGACCATCTGTTCAGAGGAAATAAAGTCATGGATGAAGCTAAATTTCCTGCAGCTGAACATCTCTAAGACTGAGGCTATTTTAGTAGGCACCCCACACAAGGTTAGGACATCTAACATCACCAGTACAGTGGAACCTCAGATTGCGAGTAACGTGGTTTACGAGTGTTGCGCAAACGTTTTTTCCGTTAAAACAGTGATTCCATTGTGTGTGTGTTTGTTGTGAAACTTAAAAAGCCAGATGGGGGGAGGGAGGAGGAGTTTTACTGTGTAAGACGAGGTGAGGGAAGGGGCTAATTCTACACACACACACACACACACATACAAATAAACGGCGCCTGCACGCACAAATGGAAACACTTATCTGTCGGGATTTATTTTTACTTTTTTTAAATGTTAAGTGCAGGTTAATTTGTTAAATTTTTATTTTATATATTGTATTAATTATTTTATGTATTTATTGTTTTGGGCTGTAGAATGAATAATTTGAGTTTTCATTATTTCTTATGGGAAAAGTCTATTTGGTTTACGAGTGTTTTTGGAATACGAGCCCGCTTCCGGAATTATGCTCGTAATCCAACGTTTCACTGTATTACCTTTTCTATTCAGGATATCCCATTGTCAACATCTGTTATTGGGGTTAAAATGGACTCTCATTTGACATATGAGGCTCATATTAAACATCTGTGTAAGATGTCTTATTTTCACCTCCTGCACTCACTTTTGCAGATGCAGAAAAGTTAGATCATGCGTTTGTCTCCTCCAGGTTGGACTACTGGAAAAATCCTTCAAAACAGTATATTCAAAACAGTGCTGCTAGGATCCTGATGATAGGGCGTAAATACAACCGTTTTACGCCCAACCTTAAATATCTTCACTGGCTCCCTGTTTCATTCAGAGTTGATTACAAGATTGCCCTTCTTACCCACCAGTGTATTTATGGGGATGCCCCTCCCTACCTCAAAGAACTTATTACCTCACAGACGTCCACAGGCAACCTCCGCTCTGCATCAGAACATCTTTTGAAACCTCCTAAGACCTAACTTCATACTATGGGAGATCAGTCTTTTTTCTCACCTGCACCTAGACTGTGGAATGCTCTCCCTGAGTATCTGAGGACGCCACAGACTGTTGATACTTTTAAATCTAGTCTTAAAGCTAATCTTTTTCAGAGCTTTCGGGTCGAATTTGCGTGGGTGTGAGTGAGCGCATAAGCACAGCGTTATTTTAGGATGCCATTAATCATATATTGTTGGTAATTTTCCTTATTTGTTTTTAAACGACTCTTTATTGTGTTTATGGTTGTCCTTGTAATTAACCCCCCCCCCCCCCCATGTGTCTTCAACGGTTTTATTTATTCCCAGACACGGTCTCAATATAGTGAATCCGGAGTGACGACTCTATGCAGCAAGCAGACAGTTGGTTTAGCCGGTCTGTCTGCTCCCTGGCCTGGGCTCTGGGTAGTCACCAATTAACTAGGCCTCTTCTGAGACTATGCACTGTACTACAAGAAATGAGAGCAGCACCTTTTCAAGTGGTATGGACACCGTCTCACCCTAATAGGTCAGCTTTGCCCTCAAGGTCAATTGTCTATAAAGTCCACATTATTTTCGAAGCACCACCTGGACATCCAGCAGTTCAGCGACCATAACCTGCTGTAAGCTATGTCGCCACGTCTCATTGGGATGGGTCCAGAGCAAACTACTTCATCGGACATTGCCTTCACTGATTTAAACATCTCTGTAAAGTTATTCTTGCTAACCTCTGACTGAAGAAGGCGTATATCATTAGCTCCAGCATGTATATGTAACCTTAGAGAACCTACGCTGTCCTAGAGCCCTAAGATTACCTGCTATGTCCGGTGCTCTGGCTCCCAGGATACACCTAACCACTGCTGCTTAATCTATTTAGGGATGAAATGTTACCCACAGTAAAGATCTGATGTAAGCCTTTATTCATATCTCTGCTAAGTGATATTACACAACTAAGTGCAACTCTTGTTTTAATCTTCACCTTCCTTACGCACAGTGCGAATTGTCAAAAAATGACAAAGTCCTTTTTTTTTTACACGACTGAAACATGTCAGAAATGAAAGGCTCAGATCTCAACTTTGGAGTGTAATAGGAACACCAAACATGCACTCCTGTGATTGTCTTAATCTCTCTAAAGCCCTTGTTGAAAATAATGAATTCTTCACTCAGCAGTGGGTATGTTCCAAAATCTTTTAAATATTAGCACTGACTTAACTCCTGTCAGCTGTACAATTACAGGCCGCTATCAAACCTCCCTTAAATCTCTAAGATTCTGGAAAAGATAGGAGTGGAGCAGCTATGCTCATATCCATATAGAAATAGTATACAAGAATTGTATCAGTCAGGATTTAGGCCTCATCACAGCACAGAGACTGCACTCGTTAAAGTAGTAAATGACCTCCTATTGGCCTCTGATCAGGGTTGCATCACTGAACTTGTGTTAATCGACCTCAGTGCAGCTTTTGACACCACTGATCATAGTATTCTCCTTCGCAGATTAGAAAATGTAGTAGGAATTAAGGGAACGGCCCTCCACTGGCTCAGATCCTATTTGACTGATCGTTATCAGTATGTAGATTTAAATGGTGATTATTCTGCATGTTCTCTAGTTGAGTTTGGTGTTCCACAGGGTTCGGTTTTAGGCCTCTGCTTTTTTCCCTTTACATGCTTCCCCTGGGCAACATAATCTGTAAGCATGGTATTAGTTTTAATTTTTATGCTGACGACACTCAGTTATGTATCTCATCAAAATCAGATGAGAAAAAACATCTTAATAAAATTGATCAATGTGATAAAGGATATAAGATAATCCTGATAAGACAGAAGTTCTAATCATAGGACCGCAGCAAGAAGCAAGATTTTTCTGTTCCATCAAGTGCAACAGTGAAAGATCTTGGTGTAATTATAAATTCCAGTCTTTCATTTGAAGCTCATGTAGATAATATTAAGAGGATAGCATTCTTTCACCTAAGAAACATTGCCAAGAAAAGAAATATTTTGTCATTAAACAATGCAGGAAAATTAGTTCACGCTTTTATGACCTCTATTGTAATGCCTTACTGTCTTGTTCAACTAGGTGCATAAACAAGCTTCAGTTAGTTCAGCATGCAGCAGCAAGAGTCCTCACTCGAACCAGATATGAGCACATCATCCCTATCCTATCTACACTGCATTGGCTCTCTGTGAAATTTCGCATTGATTTTAAAATACTACTTTCGACATATAAAGCATTAAATGGTCTTGAGCTGCAGTATCTACGAGTCTAAGATCTGCCACGCCTACTTCGCCAGTATCTCGTATTATGAAAACTACAGCAGGGGCAGAGCTTACAAAGCCCCAAAGTTATGGAATAGCCTTTCAAATAGTGTTCGGGACCCAGACACAGTCTCAGTGGTTAAGTCTGGGAATGTCAAAAAATTCACCTAAAAATTTTAAAGCAGTAAGGGGTTGGGGTTAGCCTTTGTCAGTTTTTGCATAAAAATTTTGACCTCCTCAGATTTTCCCCAAATTCTCACCATACATTGGGCAAGTGAAGACAAACCCAGGGCCCGAATTCACAAAGCTTCTCAGAATTCTCTCAGAGCTCCTATCTTAGCTTAAAAAGTCCTAGCTGGGAGTCCTAGACTAAAAATGATTTAGGAAACTTTTTAGAGCAACTCTGAGTAAGGTAAGTAGAAAAACTTTTATCTTAGTGAGGGGGCGTGGTCGACCCCGTTGCTAGGGATGATGCAGCAATTCAAGGACTGTGATTGGTTGATAAAAAATAACCTCTGACCTCTGCAAATGTTTTGAAATGAGCTCTTGGTGAAAACAGAATATATGATAATAGAACCAACAGTGAAATCATAATTTTTGTATATGAAGAAATTGTACAATCATGAGTACAGCTTAAGCTTAAGTTTCTAGGTTTCTGTTTAAGATAATTAAACAGCTAAATGTTGAAAATGTTTCGACTTTTGAAGCAACCAATTTCCACACAGTAGTTACTATATTTAAGTTCTCACATTTAGTTATCATACTGATTTTATTACTTGTGATCCATTTCAGATTGATGGGAGCAAAATGTCTCAGCTTTTACAATTTACATGATCACAGGACAGTTTATTTAAGTTATACTTTTGGATGGTATGTAGCCAACAATCCAAGAGAGATGAAAGGAAGTAAAACAATAAGAAAACCAAACTGGACAGAAGAGCAGTGTTTACTTTTAGCTTTACGTTCAGTGTTTGGAGAATATTTCTTCCTTCCGCCATTTTGTCCTCTGCTAGAGAAACTCTTAAGCCTCTTAAAAGTCCTCCTCTCTACTCTTAACAAATTTTACCTTAGGAGCTGTTTTTAGGGCCAAGATGTTTTGTGAATAATTTTTATCTTTACTAATATTTAATCCTAAAT
>JAAGKR010008509.1:9820-30990 GCA_011419295.1 Clarias macrocephalus
CAATAATCTGGCAATGAATGGTGGTTCGTGAGAGGGTTATATAGAGAGGAAATGATTAATGGGATGAGAAACAGGTGTGCTCATGCCGGTGAATGAGGCGGTAAAACAGATGCAGTGAACTGGAGCGTGGAACGGATTCTTGGGTGATCAAGACTTGGGTCGTGACGTAGGCATGACCTGGCGTACCGTGACAATGTGTCAATACTTATGGCACAAAGAATGAATTTCTGCATTTGCTGTACATGAATCGGACTATCGGGTAGATTTATGATGACAAATTCATCATCTGGGCTTGTACAACCCTAAGACCTTTGGGAAACCTTCATACATGATGTATAACAACTTTTTAAACGTTCATGTTTTTGCCTTAAAGTTTGAAATTTTTGCCTTAAAAACGTATTTGAACATTAGTGTTGCACATTCTCTTTAAACCTGAGCTTGTACAGTGCTAAGACTTTAGGAAACGGTTTATTTGAGTATTTGTTGCTGAAAAGTAAAACCACACTTTTAGAACACAAATTTATGCCTTTCCACAGATAGGATGAATCATTTTTAAACATTCAGTTTTACATTTTTGCCTTGAAAACAGCATGTTAACTCAGTTTGCATGGTCTACTAGACCATGCATTAGTTTTGCAAGTTTGAGCATCCCCTACAGAAAAATTAAATGACTGGTCAATTAGAACACAAATTTATGTATTACAGCATATATGATGAAGAACAACTTGTTTGTGTTTGTTGTTGCGCTTGTTTCTGATAAAGGTGTTAGCTGCATATGTATGTATACTGTATATGATTAGCAGTGTCATAATCAGATATTATCTTGGCAAATTTTTGGCAATGATGTTGAAAAAAATAATTGCTTGATTATTGGTGCAAAAATAACTGTGCAAAAATAAATGTCTTTTCATGATCTTTTCTCCTGTTTTTGTGATTGTTTAAAAATGAAAACATCAGAGTAGATTTTTTTTCCTTTTAACCTTATGCTTTGAAATTGATTTATTTTTAAATCAACCATTTCTCAAAACCAGTTCTTAAGATTATTTTGCACACCATTAAAAATAATTAATTAATTATATAACATCATATACAATATAAATAGATTTTTATATGGAAAACTTTACTTTAATATAATCTCAGTAATCTTTTTTTTTTCAGTGCATTTTTTGGCAGTTACATCACTGCAGTATTTGTTCATAAATGTATTTAACTTTCTTCCTATCTATTAATTAAAATGTCCAGATTATTTTATCCTTTAGTTTATATGATGTTTACAATAAACTGATGATTACAATAATTTTTATAGTACAAAAGCAATAAGGAATAAATGTAAATAACTGCAATAATTGTTTGTTTATTATAATATTTATGTAAGAAATAATTAACAATAATAATAATCAAATAATAATTAAAATCTTTTAAACTTATCCCTAAAATTTTAGTCTGTAATAATCATTAGATTATTGTCTGAGATTAAAATAAAGTTGAAAGATGGCACATACACATACGTTACACTGACAAAACTGCTACATGAGTCATTTGTGAAGACAACTGCAAGACAGTGTGGCTAAGTATGAACCATTGACCTCTCATGTGTTGCAGCTACCACACGTTTTCTCATGAGAAAATTTAACTTTAAGAGCAAATACTGTACAGGCAAATTGCTAAAATAAGTGACGGCATGGTGGCTTAGTTGTTAGCTCTGTGGATTGGCACCTCCAGGATCCGAGTCCTGCCTTGGGTTCTTGTGCATGGAGTTCTCCCTGTGCTTGGTGATTTCTCTGGATACTCCGGTTTCCTTCTACAATCCAAAGGCATACCCAGTGCATAACTGGCATTTCCAAATTGGCCGTAGTGTGTGAATGTGTGTGTGCCCTGTGATGGATTTGTATCTGGTACAGGTTGTACCCCAGTTAATTTTTCACTAAATTAGTTTACAGCATTCCACTCAGTAATAATTTACAAATAAAACAGTTTTTTTCATCACCATACTTAGTTACACTATGTTAAACAATCTATTACTTGACACAGGAAAATTTTTAGTTTTCACTCTTTGTCTTGTCTGAAAAAGTAGAAACTGTCAGAGTTTGATTAAGCTTAATTGTAATATTTAAAATATTTGTGAAACAGTTTGTTTCTTGAACTATTATTCATTTGACAAAGTATTATGTAGGCTTAGGTATTTAATGTTATTATTTTTTATTCCAGGATGTCATTTCAAGTCAACTTGCCCTTAGCCAGATTAATTGTTTTAATTCACCATTTTAATACAGACGTAGCCACTCATTTAAAATGACTTGCAAGTCTCTGCTATACATTGAGTTAGTCATTCTGTTCTGTTATGCTTGCCTAATAATCGGATCACTGGGATGTTATTTTGATTCCATTAGAACCCACCATGCACTTTTTGGCAGGAAAGACAGAAAACTTGATATAGCCTCATATTAAATCTTAAGCCTTAAGTATATCTGCTCTATTTTCTTTCTACCCCCTAATTACCTGATTTGACCATCATTACAAAGTGCACCTCTTCATTACCCCTGTATCAAAGATTATGTAGGCTTAGTTATTTACTAAGTAGTAATAGTAGTATTAGCTCATTTTATTTATTTTTGTATTTTTAATTACCCCATGACACCTTGTTATGTTCTGACTCCAGGGGCTATACAGAATATCAGAGTGGAGTCAACCAGTTTAAACTACCTCACGCTCAGACAGATTATTCATCTCAATTCATCTACAAATTTAGCCGCTCATTTAAAATCAGTTGCAAGTCTCTGCAATGCACTGGGTTAGTCATTGAGTGCTAATATGCCTAGCAGTCCGATCCATGATGTGTTAAAATGATTCCATTAGAACAAGCTTTGCTCATTTTGCCAGGAATTGTTAACAGAGCTCAAAAGATCTCTCCAATTAAACTTCTGCTCTATAAGAAAAAAAATCTATCTAATTTCAAGGTAAAAGCTACAGTGTGTGTAACAGTCTAACTTTTAAAGTCTTACCACTTTTCACAACTTCATGTAAAAGACTTGCTTAGCTTATTTAAGAACTATTTGCTGATTTAAAAAAACTTTCTAACATAGTTTGTCTGAATAAGTAATGACAACTTTGTATCAAATAGAGACAGTGATATGCATCATAAAACACCATAACAAAACAATGCTGAATAAGGGCTTGAAATAAATCTTATGTGGTTTATACGCCACATATATACAGCAATTTCATTCCATTTTACTTGGCACTTTTAGTGAAATAATCTTGTTCCTTTTTACCAGTATCAGTATTTTACCATATCATGAAATTTAAGAAGGTTTTAAAATCAAATTAAGAGTATGACAGTGTAACGGCCAAAGGAAAATGCAAATGTGAATGGGAAAGTTTTTAAAAAAGCACTCTTATCTCCCCTCTCAAACAAACAGTTTTTTTGTTGACAGCTTTCCCTGAGTGATTACAGATTACCTGTGCTTTTATGTCTATCTAAGATAATGTTAGCTATATTTTGTGTACTTGTTTTTGATAAAGATTTTCACCACATTTGTTTTTACAATTAGCAGTGTCATAGTCAGAGATTATTTTGGGCCAGACAGCTATCCTCAGGCAACCCACATGTTGCTTATAACAGTGTTGTGGATTACATTTGAGCTGACCAATGTGAATTTAATGCTTAAATATATTTACAAAATTCTTATTATTAATTACTTAGTAATACTACTGTAACAATGTATACAATGTAAACAAATACATTGTTTGAGTTCATTGATTTATTACGTAATTGATTATTGATGCAAAAATAAATGTTCTTTCCAGTTCCATTTGATGATCTTTTGTGATTGTGTAAAAATGAAAATACCAGAGTAAATTTTTTCTTTTACCTTATGCTTTGAAATTGTACTGATTTATTTTGAAACTTTCCTGCATAACATAAATGAATAAACTCAGATCTAATAATTAATTTGCTCTTCATTAAAAGTATATGTACATACATCACTAATTTTATAATATCTATAATTTATCAGATTTCATTTTCTCAGTTTATAATTTTCTCAGTTTATATGAAAATTTTTACTTTAATATTTTTTGCAGTCACATCACTGCGGTATTTTGTCATAAGTTTACTTACTTTTCCCTTTCTACTACTTAACATGACCAGATCGGATGTTTACAATAAATAGATGTTTACAATTTATTATTTTTATGGCAGAAAAACAATAACAAATAAATATAATTAACTGCAATTATTGTAAAGATTTATTTATATATTTATTTATAACAATTAACAAGAATAAAATTTTTTGAAACTGCATATCCCTGAATTTTTTGTCTATAGCTATGATTGTAGTCTGGGATTCAACTAAAGCTGAAAGTTCATGCTGGCACATACAGAAACCACTGAGAAAACTGCTGTGTGAGTCATTTGTAAAGAGAACTGCGGGTCTGTGTCGCCAAGTGTGAACCATTGACCTCTCATGTGTTGCAGCTACCACTCATTTTCTCATGGGAAAATTTTACTTTAAGAGCACTGTTGTGTTGATTATCATTTCCTTTTGATTTTACAGGCAAATTGCTACAAAAAATATATGGCCTAATTTTTTTGTCTTGTCCTTTTATTTATTTTAATTCTTTTAAAACAAAAAGCAAAAATGAGCTTGTGTGATTTGTACAAGGTAGTAAGGCTGAGAGAGTAAGGTTGAATCAATGGATGGCATCACTAAAATTATGAAATAATAATTTCTTTATAAGTAAAATAAGTAAAAATTAAAATTATAATAACTCTACTTTTGACTGTTAACAGCAAATACAAGCACATCACTGATATACAACAAGCATTATTATTATTATTATTATTATTATTATTATTATTATTATTATCAATAATAATAATAATAATAATAATAATAATAATAATAATAATAATAATAATAAAAAGAAGAAGAAGACGTAGAAGAAGAAGAAGAAGAAGAAGAAGAATATTGAGCTTAAATTGCTACATTTACTTTTTGTGAACATTAAGCATTAAAAAAATATTTTCTATGTTAAATGTAACAGAAAAGATTCTGTTAAGCAAAACAGCACACTTAATAAAAAAAAAAACTTAATAAAAAATCCTATTGGCTTCTCTGAATCTATAACACAGCCAAACTGGACTAAAATTGTGAAAATATTTTTATGGCACAAATACACAAATACCTTTTATAAACATGAAAATAAAAAAGACTCAAACAGCAATAAAAGTAAATATTTCAAAAAATAGATTTGTAAGAAACAATAATTACTATTATCAAGCCAAAGAAAGTTTTGTTACAAATTAATTAGAATAATCACAAATATAATGCAATGAAATGCCAGTAACACATCCTGCTGCAAATATAATCCATTAATGCATTCATAAAAATAATTAATAAAAATATATTTGAGTATAACTTGTGTAACCTGTGGACAGATGTGGCTGAGAAGAGTTCATTTCTTCTGATTGAGGGAGAAATTTTGCCCTCGAATTCCAGTGCTTCCCTGGCTCTCTGAGATGGCATTTGAAGCAGTTGAGTTAGAGGACATGTAAATCTGCTGTATATCCCCCTTGCCCATGCATGACTTGCACTGTGTAGCTGCACGGCGTCTGAAATGCTTATCCAGGTACAAGTAAATGGCTGGATTCAAACAACTGTTCAGGAAGGCCAGGCAGGAGGAGATGATGAGCCCACTAGCCAAATACTTGTAGGTGTCATAATTCAGATTGACACTGCTGATTTTGAGGATGACTTGAATTGTTTTTAGCACATTGTAGGGCAGCCAAGATACCAGAAAGACTATAATGATAGTGAAAACAATTTTCAGCGAGTGGCGACATCGGGCTTCAGCACGGGAATTTCGAGCAGTGACACAGTGGTGCTCCAGTTTGACCATGATTGAGCCATAACTCAGGAGAATAATTAACACGGGAAGCACAAAGGTTAGAAAGACTGTCAACAGAATCATTCCTTGGAAGAAGGAGGACTCCAGGTCATCTATACAAGAGCCACTTTCACCATTCAGCCTTCGATAAATCAATGATGGTGTACCCAGGATCAGAGATGATCCCCATACCACTCCACAGGTGAAATGTATACATTTGCTGCTTCGGAGAAAGTGGGAATCCATAAGGCGCACTATGGCAAGGTAGCGGTCCACACTCATACATGTCAGAAAGAAAATGTTGGAAAAACGATTGACGGTGATGACATAACTGCTGATCTTGCACAGGAGCTCCCCAAAGGGCCAATGGTCATGCTGCCCAGCTGCAATGGCCCATAAGGGTAAAGTGAAAACAAACACCAGGTCTGCTACAGCAAGATTTAGCACAAATGTATCTACCAGACGTGCATTCTTCTTGTGCCTATTACCAATGACTATGATGACAAACAGGTTCCCAGTAAATCCAGCAAAGAACATGATGAAATACAACATTGGGAGATAGATGTGAGACATGGAAAGAGGACGCTCCTTCACTGCAGTAGCTTCTGTGCCATTTAACTCATAGTCATAATAGATGTCAAGATCAGTCACATTTTCCATCGTTGTATGAAAGTATGGCACCTCAGTGCTGCTTGCCATCTGTGCTCATCTGACTGGCAAAGCATATAAAATCTATTCAGTTATACAGTTGCCTTGTGACACAACCACAAACCACAGCACAGCAGGTTCTCTTTTTGATCTGATATGTATGATCTGCAATTCTACAGAATAAACCAAAAATCAAGCTCCTCAAATTGTTCAGTAGATTTTTTGAACAATTGATTTTTTGCAGATCACACACACACACACACACACACACACACACACACACACACACACACACACACACACACACACACACACATATATACTATAAAAAAAATTTAATCTGTGGCTGTGGTTTTCTATTTTTTTCTGTAAAAACATTTGCATAAAATGATTGTTCCTCTTTATTCAAACACACACGCACGCACGCACGCACACACACACACACACACACATATAATCTATATATATATACTATATATATGACCCAAATGAGGAAATGAGGATGGGTTCCCTGTTGAGTCCGGTTCCTCTCAAGGTTTCTTCCTACTGCCATCTCAGGGAGTTTTTCCTTGCCACTGTCGCCCTCGGCTTGCTCATCAGAGACAATCTGACCATTTTTTGATTCACACACATTCATGTTTCATACAAACGGAAATAATTCTTTTGATTGTGTAATGCTGCTTTGCGACGATGAAAATTGTTAAAAGCGCTATACAAATAAAATTGAATTGAATTGAAATACAAATGCAAGTCTTGCTGGTGCATCATGCTTTTGAGCAGGTTAATACCTCCAAAAAACTATCTTGGCATCTTCATACACTTCATACACACGTAATTGGGCTGATGTCAGCTTGGGACCTAAATATTTGTCATGTCAATAAAGCATCATTTAAACCTTTGAAACCAATGTGTGTGTGTATTTAGTCTGTGTATGATGAGTGTTTGTCCGGATTTGGGAAAGACAGTGATGGTGGACTCATCAGAGAACAATACATGTTTTAAATTGCCCACAGCCCAAGATTTTCACTGCTGGCACCATTGAAACTCGTGGCATTGGCACGAGTGACCAACGGTTTGCCTATAGCAGCCCAGCCATGTACATTGACCCTGTGGAGCTCCCGACTAACAGTTTTGGTGGAAACAAGAGAGTTGAGGTGCACATTTAATTCTGCAGTGAGTTTTAGGCAGCTGCGGTTTTATGGTTTTTGGATACAATCCAGGTTAACACCCGGAAATCCCTTTCAGACAGCTTTCTCTTGCGTCTACAGTTAATCCTATTGGATGTGGTTTGTTCTTCTTGTTATGCTGACATTACCCTGGATACAGTGGCTCTTGATACATCACAAAGACTTGCTGTATTGGCCAGCAAGACGGGCACCAACAATTTGATCTCTTTTAAACTCTGATATGTTATCCATAATGTTGTGTGCATTGCAATATTTTGCAATTAAGATTTGCCACCATTGGTCAAATTTAGCCATCAAACCACCAACACTAAATTGACACTAAATTTCAGTTTCATTGTTCAACCCGTGTATTTTCTTTCGCTCAATGCTTGCTCTCATATGCTTTGTGTGGAGCTGCGATTAAAATGTAGCAGTCTCCGGATGTGGCAGTGATGCCAAGAGCTTCATTCCCAATGTAGCCAGCTAACATAATTTATGTTGTTAATTTATGTTGTATGTAGCACCTTAGTTCTGGAGGAACGTTGTTTCGTTTCACAGTGTACTAAACTGTTTATGGTTAAAATGACAATAAAAGCCTACTTCACTTCACTTAATGCTAAACAGGAAGGGGCAGAACAGCTGTAATGTGTTTTGCCATTTGAGCAGAAATACCCCATGAGTTAAAGTGTCTGCTTATTAAGTACTGAAACAGGAAGTAACTCTTGCTCATCAAGATGAAAATAGAACATTTCCTGTGTGCTTTTTGTTTAGATTGGCATGAAAGCAGATGTTGCTCTTTTTGTGGGGAAAACCCAGTTGTCTCATTCAACAACTAACCTAGGTTTAGAACATTGCTATAGATAAAATTGTTCACACACACTTGGTTTGTTGGTCACTGCTTAGAATTTGATTAATATTTCATTAATATGTATTGTTTCTTTGTAAAAGGTATGGTGGCTTGCACTGTTGTCTCACATCTTCAGAGTTGGGATTGAAAACAATCAGTTACTCATTATCAAATGGCCGCAAAGTTGTTTATTCCCAATCCTGTGAGTAGTTTTAAACCACTCGTGACTCATGCGTTGCTAATATTTTGACATTTGCATGTATTGTCAAATTTTACTGTCTAGACCTCGTATTCTCACAATTTTTTCATCTTGTGTTTTATGTAGTTGTAAGTCAGAAATTTACATACACCTTAGCCCTCAACACTTAGTTTTCAACCAGGTTTCTGGAGGACCACCTGCCCTGCACATTCCAGTATTCTCAGCTTCCAGTATACCTGATTTAAATAATCAGCAAATTAAAAACCTTTTCTGAATTGAACTGGATATGACAGAGAGGGGTTGAGATGCATTGCCTTAGCCAAGAACTTTAAAACTCAAATGATATCCTAGTAAATATTGTTATAATTCCTTGTATCTATTGACTAACACAAATGATGACTACATTGAATCAAATGATCAAATCAGAACTGCTAAAGCTGACAATTTTCTGAAATGTATCTGAAAACCATTGTTGTAAAAATATTTGTCATGCAGAAAGTAATGTTCTAATCTCTAGCCCAAACTAGTTTGTTTGAAATCTGTGGAGTGAAAAAAAAAAATCAGTTTAATGACTTTTGACTTCAACTCACCTCACCTTTTGACTAACCTCAGTTAGGAAAGAAAAACATTTAATTTTCTGTTAGCATATATTTCAAAAAGTTTTATGATTTACAGCATGTGAAACGAACGACTTTTAGCAGATGCTAAAAAAGATATTCTGACTAAATACTTTGAGCATATACCGCGAGTATAGAAAAGAATCACCAACCCTTTAAAATAATTGCATTTTGTTGCTTTGCAGCCAAAAATGAAGAGTGACAGTTTTATCCAGCTGTAAAAGATATAACACCATGTCAGAAAAAAATAGGAAAAAAAAAGAACCCAAAATCAGAGTTGGAAATGGATCACCCCCTCCTAAAATGTTTTGTAAACTCAGGTGAAGCTAATTACCTTTTCAATGGCACACAAAGCCATTTGACTTTCAACTGTGATCTATTTGATGAGCCCAGCATCCTGGAGCATTTCAGCCCCTGGTGGTGCAACTAAAACAAATAAGCAACTATGAGTGGCAGGGCACTGTCAAAAGATCTCTGAGATAAAGTCAGAAGATGGATTTTTCTCAATAAATAAGACTTGTGGGTTACAACAAATCCATGCATGACTGTCCTTTGCACACCTTGATTCTGAGGCCACACGGAAAAAGATGTTTGATGAGTCTAAAATTAAATTATTTGCTTACAACAGTAAATGATATGTGGCAGAAATCCAATAAGGCTCACCATTCAAATTACAGCAGTCCTATAGTAAGGCATGGAGGGTGTTTCACTGCAAACAAAAGTTGGTTTAATAAAATACTGACACAAGGTGTGATCCTTGTGAGTGATGGATGTTTATAAAGTATACTGTATGCATCAGGTGTTCTTATTGCGCAAACTGTTGGTCGACAGCAAGGCCACAGCTGCATCACAGCTGTACATCAGTATATCAATTCAGCACAACAGCACTCCCTTGAGTAGAATACTTCTTAAACACATACACAAATTGTAATCATAAATGTGTATTCCTACATTTGATTGCTTTTTCCACATTGGTAACCATTTTCTTTATTATACTACAATATGCCTGATTCAAAACTAATTTTATTAATACTTATTAATTAATACTGCACATTAATCAAGTATACACATGACCTTTTCCAAAATTGCTTGGCTAGAAAAATATTCTGATGTAGACAAAAATTGTCATGTAAAACTTCATTACCTTTATCATAAACATACAATTTTTTACATTTTTCTGTTGTTGTGAATGTTTGCAACATTATATAGGTGCAGTGTGCATTTCATGGACCACCAGGGGAAAAAAACAACAACACAAGACTAGATTGTTGGTAGATTGTTACTCATGTTTACATCAGACAGTTGGAGTCAATTCATCAAACAAACAAACAAAAAAGAATATTTCTGCATTAATGTTACCAACTATACATTGTACATTACATCAAAAAGTCTTGGTTGCAGTACTCACTGAAAAAAAATGAAAGCCATGTTCGTTGTGACATAGGCACAGTTAAAACAGACTGAGGTACCACCGTGGCTCAGCTCAAAATATAAATATGAACTCTTCAGCAAGCCATTCCACAGACAGTCCAGACGGAGGTTCCCCACAGCCACTGAACATGAAGGGAATGCTGAACAACAGATTAACATATGAGGAGTACACACAATTTACTGGGATTAAAGTCAGCATGATGGGGTAATCATACATATTAAATTATTTGATAATGCTGCCACAAAACTAAGAAAAACAAAAACAGAATTAACTATAACAAAAATAAGCAAAAACAAAAGAACTTGAAATTTCTTATGAGCAGCAAGAAAAAAAAAATGTGGGGCTGACGCAATAAAATTATTTCATGATCTCAGGTGAATGAGATCTGATCAATCTTCTGAGCATGAGGAAGAATCAGAATTTTTTGGTGCCATAATTACATCATCCAAAATAGCCTCTCTATCAGAGCTATCATATCCAATTGGTGACACAGCATGCCCTTTGTCCATATCAAAAGAACTAGACTCCATCTTGGCATTATATGCAGAAGTCATGAAGTGGTGTGAAGTAGTAAAAGCACTACTGTCCAGATCTTCATCATCCATGATATAAGCCCCATCAGAAACCAGCGTTTCATTTTCACCATCCTCTACATGACTGTCAGATTGGGCTGAAGGGTTGATGAGGAAATTGTGGCTCTGTCTGGACACTGTGGTGTGCAGAGTCAGCAATCGGTGGAAGAAATGTTCTGGCAGGAAGCCCTGGAAAAGTAATAATGAAAAAGAAAAAATTATCACTGTTTAATTGTTACGGACCTTTATTTATTAAGCTGTATATGGCCAAATCTCATTTTTAGTCTTAATTGTGGTAGACTCTTATTTATTATTATTTTTTTTATTCATTTAATTTAGAAATTAAAATTAGGATTTGCATAATCTTAGCGTAATAAACAGGTGATCATTATTAAATTTATTTTTTATAATTAAATTGGGTTTCCTTTTCTGTTTAAACTAGATTTTTCAACTTCAACTTTAATTTTTTTTCACGTTTTCTTTCTTTTTCTTCTTCTTCTTTTTTTTATTTTTTATTTTTTTAACAGTTACAAAACACAGAGATCATCTATTTGTTACCCCTACAATAGTATGGACAGCTTTACGATTTAAAAGTAGGTAAAGGAACTGCCAAAGGAACCCACAAGTTTAGACTGCCATAAATCCTAGAACTGTGGCAGTTTTGTTTAAAGTAATTTATATTAATGATCATGAATAATAACATCATATGTACCGAAAGTTACATCAGCTTTTGTAAGCTTTGGGGCAGCGGTGGCAACATGTTAAGGCTCAACGTGTTAAGGCTTTGGCTTTTCGGTTACTGTTCATTCTCACATACATTGCACACACTGGGCAGGTGGTCGGATCTCACCTGTTCTGAAGGCAGATCAGCAAACCCAGCTTTCAGTTTCTGTGCAACCTTTAATAAGGCTCTCTCGCTTCTACTCGGTGAGTAATAACCTTTCGTAGAGTACAGTTTTTTGCGATTCCTTATACAATTGTTACATAATTTGTCCTATTCTGTCAAATAATTACCCACTCTCAAATAAGATACATATCTGATATCAAATAAATATCAGATATATCTGATAAATATCTGACTATGTGTAAAAAAACTCATCGGCAAAACCTAACAATTCTTTTTCAAAAAGGCATTGCACACAATGCACCTTTGAAAATTGGTCTTTCAAAATAACATTGATAGCCTGGTTCCAGTATAGTACATCTACTTATTTGAATGAAGACAAAAATAGAACGACTTAAGAAGAAAATATACCAAAAACCCAAACTTACAATACAGTAATGCATACAATATGTTACAGTATGTTTAAAATAAAAATAGTTTCGGGATATTCCAATACTCTCAAATGGGAAATGAATAATATTGATTATCTGTCAAGAGATATACTGGGCAACAAGCAAACCGTCATAGTTTGAAGGTGATGTGCTGGAAGCAGAAAAAATAAGCAACTACAAGGATGTGAGCAACTTTGCCAAGATCAGAATGGCAGGACTTGTGTGGATCCCCATATACAGTAAGAAAATTAGGGAAAATCAACATTATTTATGTTATTATACTATAGCAAAAATATCTGCAAAATGAAGTTTACCATGCAGACTGTTATTGTATAAAACAATCACTGTTTAAATTATTTGCAAAAGACGAAAAAAAAAAAAAAAACAATACTCTCATCAATAGTAACAAGGTCAATGCCACATGATACTCCAAATCTTTTCTGATTTTATAAACAGGTTTTAAATGACAAATTTATTATTTCAGGTGTCGTGTTAGTACAGTATAGTGGGATTTAAAATCTTTCAGATTTGAGTATACTTACATCCAAATTATATGAACAGTGTAGAAATTAATGTATTTTATGCATCACATTCAAGCCATTTAACAACTCAATTAATATGCAATATACTAACCGAGTTGCGAACAGTGTCTGCCCATTCTGGTGCTACTGCATGGTCAGGATGCTCTTCAAGATACTCCTTTAGGTCCTGCAGTGCAGGTCCATACACCCCACCATACTGAACCTAAGATAAATAAACAGATATTAGATAAAATAAGGCAACTCTTACAACAAATTATTCTTAACTAAATCACATCAGTTTCACTTATTGAAAAATAAGAATAAAACAAGTCCAGGGTGACAGACATCTCAACACTCACATTGATGATTAATAAAAATACACTTTTTGCATATCAAATATTCAAAGTTTAAAACCTAATGTATAAAATAGTTATTCCTTGGTTAAAAGAAAATACTTTCCCTTAACCTTTTTGCCCGTCTTCATGTCTATAACCTTAACCCTTTCGCTGCCAGTTGATGCTGATTCCTTTTCAGTTCTCTTTTTTCTCCTTTTTCTTTTGGTCCTGTTCACCAGCAGCTGTGAGGAATCGAGAGAGAGAGAGCTTATCAGAATAAATGTTCAAGTTAATGTGGTGGTAAAGTGAAATGGGACACAGTCACTTTTTAAGATCTGCTGGCTCATGTATATATTTGGGCTAAGTGTTCCAGAAGCAAAATCATTTTTGCTGTCATTCATTTTTAACATTAGCTTCCATCTACAGGGTGGGCCATTTATATGGATACACCTTAATAAAATGGTAATGGTTGGTGATATTAATGTCCTGTTTGTGGCACATTAGTATATGTGAGGGGGCAAACTTTTCAAGATGGGTGGTGACCATGGTGGGCATTTGGAAGTCGGCCATCTTGTTTCTGACCATTTATAAAATGTGTTCAATGTGCTGCCCATTGTGATGGATTGTCAATACAACCCTCTTCTCCCACTCTTCACACACTGATAGCAACACCGCAGGAGAAATGCCAGCACAGGCTTCCAGTATCCGTAGTTTCAGGTGCTGCACATCTCGTTTCTTCACACCATAGACAATTGCCTTCAGATGACCCCAAAGATAAAAGTCTAAGGGGGTCAGATCGGGAGACCTTGGGGGCCATTCAACTGGTCTGACACTAACCCACATTTGATAGATCCCTCCAAGACTGTTGGAACAAAAAAAGTGATGGTATGGTGTGGTATATGGGGGTACAAAGATAGTGGGGCCATTCTTCATTAATGGAAACCACAAGGCCACTGGATATTTGAAATTGCTACATGATGATGTGATTCCCTCTTTATGCACTGAAGCTGACACATTCCAGTTTTTCCAGCAAGATGGTGCACCACCACATTATGGGTGTCAGGTCCGAGCATTCCTAGATGAACAGTTTCCTGAAAAGTGGATTGGTCGTCGTGGGCCAGTTGAATGACCCCCAAGGTCTCCCGATCTGACCCCCCTTAGACTTTTATCTTTGGAGTCATCTGAAGGCAATTGTCTATGGTGTGAAGATATGAGATGTGCAGCACCTGAAACTACGGTTACTGGAAGCCTGTGCTGGCATTTCTCCTGCGGTGTTGCTATCAGTGTGTGAAGAGTGGGAGAAGAGGGTTGCATTGACAATCCATCACAATGGGCAGCACATTGAACACATTTTATAAGTGGTCAGAAACTTGTAGATAACTCATGAAAGAATAAAGTTACATTAAAACCAAGCACACCATTGTTTTTCTTGTGAAATTCCCAAGAAGTTTGATGTGTCACATGACCCTCTTCGTATTGAAAAAACAAAAGTTGGATCCAAGATGGCCGACTTCCAAATGGCCACCATGGTCACCACCCATCTTGAAAAGTTTGCCCCCTCGCATATACTAATGTGCCACAAACAGGACGTTAATATCACCATCCATTACCATTTTATTAAGGTGCCCACCATGTACAAGATTTGGGTAAGGTGGTGAATTTACCAATGACTATAATGTATAACTTTCTTTTTATCTGATGTTTTCTTTTGTCTGATTTAGTAAGACAATATTATATTATACAATATAATATAATATAACCCATTTTAATTAGAGTTAGACATGGGCTCATGCCTGCTCTCCTTAGAGTCCACACAATGCTTTCCAGCACAGTTTGCCTCTTTGTGACTAAATGTAAGCTAAATGAAGGACTTTTCCTAATTTAAGTTGATATACAGTACTGTGCAAAAGTCTTCTTCGCCACACTCGCTCCTTTCTATTTTCATGCAAAACCCAGGAGTCTACATTATTGATTTTTTTTTTTCCCATCTGAAAACTGGTCTGTCATGTAATACGTCGCTTTCTTTACAGGCATGCAAATATTCTTCTGTAATGTTATTTATTCATTAATTGTAGTGTATCTTTGTAGGGAATGGTCTTGTACATAATAATGCAGGCATCATAAACTTGTATAACAAAATTTATACTACAGATAATATGGTGCCTAAGACTTTTGCACAGTACTGTATATATTTATATAAAGTACTATATGCTCACACTGTAAGAACAATTAGTTTCTAGCACAATTGAGTGGAGATGCCACAATCATTCATTAGGACTTTACGGGCATGTCACTCAGCATAACCAAACGCATAAAAGGAGGTCTTGAACATGTTATTACATTTTAATTAGAGAAAAAAAATCTCCCATAGTTAAATACCTAGTTAATGACATCTTTAGTCTGTTATTTTCACCCCAAGAGATAGATAAAAAACTTGTGATAATCTAAGCCTGAACTGTAACTCTAGAGGTACAACGTGAAGATTTATATGTACTGTGCCTAATCTTCTATAAATCTTTTGGTAAACCTTAGTTTAGTGCATACATTAGCATATGTATACATTAATGTTTATACAGTGTCAAGTTCTCCTCACACCTCTAGCATGTCACCCTCAACTTCATATTCAGGATTTTCTTTGAGCCAGTTGGGCAGGTCCCTCTTACGAGGGGTACAGAGTGCTCCTTCTGTATCTGATGACTATGAAAAAAAAAAAAACATGCAAAATCTGCATCAAGGCACGTGCCATGTTTGATATGATTTAATGGTGGTGAAAAAATTTAAAGATGGTTGATGGTCTTTGAGAGTGCCTACTATAATACCTCTTGATCTCTGCGCCGTCGTCGTACACTTGTCCCTCTTGCTGACCCATTAGGTACTAGAGCTTGTTTGGAGAAGGTCAATTTTAGTCCTTCCTCCTAAAAGCGCAATTAAAATTAATGCTTTTTAATAATATACATATTGTAAATATGGATTTAATTAATTACATTTTACCAGCATTTTAAAACAAGACCCTTCCTCACTTTTAAAAGTTTGACAGTAAATTCTGTTTCTCCTACATCCTGTCCAGAAAGGGTACTGTTGCCTTTGCGGGATATGCGCATGTAGCTTAAGTCCTCTCCAAGCCCCTGCTCATCATAAGCTAGAGCAAGCTGAGGATCTGAGGTATATCGTCGCCCAGTTGGCCAGTGCCCCGTCAGAACCAGAGTACAAAGGTTGTCGATTCTGTTTATTAATACACGATCCTAAATAGAGAAATATGTTGTAAGTATCATAATTTTCACCCCATGTTCATCCCATCAAATCTTTGGACAATAATTAGCTGTTTAACCATAAATCCATTTACAGTGCAATATAAAATTTTAACCCCCACAGTTTCCCTTTTTTTAGGGGGGAAAAAAAAAAAAAAAAAAAAAACATAGCCTTGCTCTAACATTTTACCTATATTCCTGCTCATCAATATGCAAAATTGACTCTACAAATTATCTGAAAACCTATTATTTCTTTTTACAAAAAAAAGTAAACATTATATGGCCAAAATCTTATTATTATGTCTTTTGCAATCTAATAAACAAAGTAAACATTACTCTACTGATGAAAACAGGTCCAACAAAAAGTTAACTGGTTCAAAGAATTACTTTTAAAAAGCACTTAAGCGATAGCATACAGATGCCTCCATGCTATATTTTTTAATACATTTACAAAATGTTTTGAAAAACACTTTGTGCTTGTAATTACCAAATATTTTCTTTGAATTAATGAAAAAATGTTTATCATAGTTAAAAACTCTTATTACCTAGGGGGAAAACTGAAGGGGACTCTATATTATCTGATGGCACTATATGAAAAAGAGCAGAGAGAGAGAGACAGAAAATAAAAAAAAGGAAGGGAATACCTTAGGCCAGTCAACTCTGACTGGATCACTAAGTGTTTCTGGTCGGGCACCATCTTGAGATGAAGTGAATGGATGGGTGCTGTTCTCTTCATCTGCATCACAGATCTTCACTGGTTCTGCAGAAAGACTCCAGGATTCAGGCAAAGATATCATCATTAAAGGCACTCACGCACCCATGCACGCACTCACCCATCCACGCACTCACCCATCCACGCACTCACCCTGCTCATCTCTCTCTGCATCACTGTCCCCACTGACATCTGTACTTGGAGAGCGATGGGAAGAGGTAGATGATTCAGAATCAGAATCAGTGTCAGAGTCTGAAGGTACTCCATCCGTCTCCCCTTGTTTCCTTCCACTACTTCTGATTTTATCCCAGGACCAGCCTACTTGTTCTCTCCTTTTACCATCAGAGTGAGAAAATGATATACCCGGAAGGCCTGATGAGCAAATAGGATCCAAAACTTGGCTCTCATCACCAATTTTTACTTCTCTAACAATGTCTCCCTGATGTGTTGGGCTGTGTGTGAGGGCTTGAGCAGCAAGGCATGCTTGCTGCTGCTGAACATATTCATGATGGGCTTGGATAAATGAGAACTTTGAGTCTGAGAATATAAAATGCTCTGTGCGGCTTACGCCACAACTGGCAGCACCTAGAAGCAGTTCATGATCATGCTGTGGGGTACTCCACCAGTTGGGTAGATCAGAGCTGAGTGGTGCCAGGGCAAGATGCTCCTCTAGAGATGGATGAGTAAGGACAAGCTCACGTAGGCGTGACAAGAGGCTTATTCGGTAGAGTGTCCGTGAGGCTCGCTCCTCAGTAATGGGAGCTAAAGAATTGGCCAAGTCTGGAGATTCTGGCAGAAAAAAAAAGTAAAAACATTTTTTTTTATAAATAAATGGTTGGGGAATTGGTGTCATGATATTTCCATCAATGCAATGTATCAAATTAAAAAATTAATTAAACTGTCATATCTCCTAACCCTAGCCATAATTTTTTTTATTATATTCCTGCAAATGTAATCATAATCAAAGTAAATAAAACACCTGAAAAAAATAAAAAAATTGTACTGTACCCTCTCCATGGCCAGGGTGCAAGTGACAGACCCTGCGACACATGGCCACAAAGCAATGGAAGTATCGGGTTAGACTCTCATCCGTTTTCTTGTCTAGTCTTGCATATGTGCGGAAACGTGTCCAGTCCAGTTTGGCCTCCCTACACTCTTGGGCTTCCAACTCAGTTTTTATACGTTCCACACCGAAGGTAGATACCACCCTATAAAAATCACATTCCTCTCTACGAGTCCACCTGAAAAACATGTATTTTTTTATTTGGCAAATATTATTATGGGTGTCATTAAAAAAGTGTTCCATTAAAAAAAAAAAAAACTGTAAATTTAAGAAGTACCTCTGCTGTCTCTCTTGTCGCGCAAGCTCTTTAAGCTTGGTGGCCTGTTCGCAGCGGCGACGGCGACGATCTCCTTTTTCTGCTGCCTCCATCTTGAGTTGTTCTCGTCTGTAGCTACGCTGGTATGCTGTGATTAGCCTTCGTAATCGAGCTGTGAGAGAGGAGCTTGTTGGCCAAAAATTGCTCCCCATAGGACCTGAGGATAGTGCCTCAACTGGCACAGTAGTGGAATATGTTGAGTGATCCTCCACAAAAAGCTCATCCATGTTGCCTGGATCAGTCTAAATGGATGAAGAAAGCAAATAAAATTTTAGTGTGTTTTTGTTTAGTAAAACGTATTCCTTTATTAGAGAATATATTGATCAGTTTAGATTGCATGCCAGTCAGCTTATAAAATAATATATGAATATAAAAACATTTTTAGAAACTACTCTTATGTTAAAAGAAATGCTTGCTTCCCATGACAGGTGTAATTATAACGCATATTTAAATGAATGCTATTTATCTGATACATCAGACATAGAATGGGCTTATTCTCGGTCACCTAAGTTTTTATGTGAAGGTTATCAAGTTATCTAGCTTCACTTTCATATACACACTTCCATTTTTACTATGGAAGTCAAGAAGTTGGATTTTGTCCTACCTTTAATAAAAAAAGGATTTAACTGTTTCTACATATTTCATAGCTTTGAACAAATCCATTGTTCTAACATTGTTAATTTAAAAGAAAGAGGATGGGACTGTCTGGCCTCAAATTTGTCACTTCAACAGTGATGCTAAGAAAATAATAATGGTCTGTAAACAAAAAGATCCGAATAAGGCAAGAACCTGTTGCTGTAACTAAGACCAACAACAATTTTGTGGTTACAATTTACATACATCATACAGTATAATTCTCAATAATTTAAAGTTGTAATTTAAAGTTGTTAAAATAGTTCACCGATTGTTACATTTCCCTTTATAACGGTTTTGAGGAGCTTGGTTACACGACTGGGCTCGTAATTCAGATAACTGTAATGCTTACTATCAATGTTGACCACACTAGTGGTGTGACCAAACATATGACCACAGGAAAAAGGGAAACATGTATGCACATTTATTTGTTACACTGCTGTTAATACAGCGGCCTTTAACAGCCAAATACAGAAATATCATACTGTTACATTCCTAAAGGAAAAAGTCATGTAGCTGGAATGCAGATGCAGGATCAGATCTGATGGCCTATTTCAATGTAATAAGAGACCTTACCTCTTCATACACTTCTTTGCTGTGCCTCATTACAGGCTTGAATTCTGGATCCTCTGAAAACTTATCATAAGCACCTCTATAAAACAAGTAATTAAATCGGATCAAATATTTGATGCATCTGAATAGTTGCTATTCATGGAAAAAATAAAAATTAGCAGGTTACCCATCTCTCAAATCTGGATCTGCTGAATGCTGCTCAGCTTTTATTTCCTGGTCATCAGGGCGACCACATCTCTCCAGGAAACATAGACAGGGATCTGCACGCATTGTGGTGTACATCTCGTATCCTAACGAAGATAGAAGAGAGAGGGAGGGCAGGCATGATGCATTTAATTTCTTTTCTTCAATATCCCCTCAACTAAAAAGGGACACTAAGACAAAACAATCTGCTTACCATGTTTGAACACTCCAATAAGCAAACATCGATCAGCCTCTGCATCCCACCAGCCTGATGGAACATCCTGTTGTTCCATTTCAGGGAGCCAAATGTCAATTTCCCTGAATAAAGAATCATGTTAGATTATATGTGTAAACCTTGAGATGGATAAAAGCTTGAAAAAGAAATGTAGTGATGCCTGAGACCTGCTGTCAGCTCCTTCAAGTATAGAATTGACATGTTCTCCAATAACTTCCTGTTTCAGGTAGTATAGCATACGTACTCGCAGCAATACCCTGGGAACAAGTGTTATTATAAAGAGATGCTACAAGATTAAAAGTTGCCTTAAAAGGAATTGACATTAAACAAAGAACACATACTTGTTACACTGGTGTTTGAGGTGCTTGCGATAGCCGTCATCCAGCAAAAGAGTATCTGGGTTATACTTGCGAATCCACTCCGCCTTTTGCACATCAAAAGAGCTCTGAGCCTTGACTCTTTTCCCTTTTCTTCCACGGGGCACAGGAATGGACAGGCCTGTAAACGGTTTAAAAAAATAATAATTTAAATACGGTCACAAGCTGTGACAGCAGGGTATAAGCACGGGTAATAAATTGTGCCCGAATAGTTGACCGATCTTGACATAACACATACAATAATAAAGGGACCGATTAACTATGTTATCCAATGACAGCTCAATGCTAATTCTGTGAAATACCTCCTATATAGCCATAGGTTATAATAT
>JAAGKR010008510.1:0-30984 GCA_011419295.1 Clarias macrocephalus
ACCGCTATCTTCACTTCTTCATCAGAAGTGAATCATCATCCTCGTACTGCTGCTATCAGAGAAGCAAACAGGTGAAAGTCTGATGGAGCGAGGACTATGGGGAGGCGGCTTTAACACCTCGAAACAAAGTGTTTGCAGATGTCGAGAGAGTGGGCAGAAGTGTGTACATGTGCATCGTCATTCAAGATCACAACACGCATGGATAGCTGGACTAATGGCGTTTAATCCGATTTAGATTTCTGCTCTTCAATAAGCGTCTCACTGTAAAGAGCACTGTTGATTGTTGAACCTTTTTCCTGATAATGTTCCAATACTGGCCCTTGAGAATCGCAGAAAACTGTTTGCATCCATTTTCCAGCTGATGGTCGACTTTTGAACAACTTCTCAGTCGGTGATTGAGGATGTTTCTGTTCCATACCAGTACTGATTCTCTTTAAGAATCCAAATTTTGTTTGCAGATATATACGCGCTTCTGGTTATGCTTTTCCGTCAGTTGTTTTGGCTCCAGGTACACTCAGACTCGCCACACGCTGCTCCTTTTGTGCAAATCGCAAGGGCGTTCATTTTGGTCTGCATCGCGGTTACAAATTAACACGTGTAATATGTACACCTGCACAGCAGTGACTGAGGAGTACTCTCGAATGGAACGCGCTTAAAATACACTTATAACACACTGTAATATATATATATATATATATATATATATATATATATATATAAGACAGTGAAATATACGATTGTGTTTTGTTTCACTCTTTCAGATCTCTCATGCTGCAGTGAGTGCTCTTTGTCGCTCCATTAAGCTCCAGTGTGAGCTCTACTCCTCCAGACAGGTGGCCATCTGCCTCGACCCCTACTGCGGCCTTGGCTTCGTTCTCTGGTGCCTCTCAAGGTAAGACACAACCCCAAACCACTAAATTTAGAAACATGAACATGTCTTTGTATTGGTTTGTACTGTCTTTGTGGAGTTCTATTGATTAACGTATTCATGTAGTGAAACAATGATATGCGTACATATCATTGAACACAAAGCTTGACCGGATTAACTTTTACGTTTTGACCTTTGCATCATGTTCTTTCTCTCTTCTTGTTTGCATGCCTACAGTGTGTATTCAGGTCATCAGTCCATCCTGATTCCCCCAATGGAGCTAGAGGGCTCTCCTCCTCTGTGGCTGAGCACACTCAGTCAGCATAAGATAAGAGACACCTTCTGTTCCTACTCCGTCATGGAGCTCTGCACCAAGAGCCTTGGAACGCAGACTGAGGTTCTGAAGGTAAACACACACACACACACTTGCCTTCAGCATATAGAGTATCTGACTCTCTCACACTTATTTAACAGCGTTTAGAGGGTACAGTATCAATCCCGTGTGTGCGTGTGACTGATGGTTGTTTGTTTGCAGACACGAGGTGTGAATCTGTCATGTGTGAGGAGCTGTGTTGTAGTGGCAGAGGAAAGGCCTCGGCTGGCGCTCACACAGTCCTTCTCCAAGCTGTTTAAGGACTTGGGACTTTCACCACGTGCAGTCAGCACCGCATTTGGCTCCAGAGTCAACCTGGCCATTGGCCTGCAGGTCAGCAAATTCAACTATATACACACATGTCCTAGAATTACCACCCATATGTAATATTATATGCATATTATTTAATATCAATGTAACCTGACATAAATACTACAAATGATTCATGAGATAAATATCGGTTTATCATAGATTATCATAGGTGTTGAGTGCATGCTTTGAGATCATATTGCTTATGTTGTTTTGAACAGGGAACGGCTGGTCCAGATCCTTCAACTGTTTATGTAGATATGAAATCCCTCCGCCACGACAGGTAAGGAAGATCTGCGTCGAGCGATGTCGATCTCTAATCCGAAAGTAGACATGCATGCTAAACTACACCCGTGTGTATATTGCAGAGTGAGACTGGTGGAGAGAGGAGCCCCTCAGAGTCTTCCCCTCATGGAGTCAGGAACTGTAAGCATCTTCGCTTCTTTTCTATCAGCGCCGTGTACGACGATGTTAATAAACCAGAATAGAATGTAAGTGTACGTTGTGTTTGCGCACAGATTCTTCCAGGAGTCAGAGTCATTATCGTGAACCCGGAAACTAAAGGTCCACTTGGAGACTCGCATCTGGGCGAGGTAACAGTTAGATCTTTTGGGGGTATTTTTTTTAATAGAACATTTGTTGTTCTATGTTGTAGCAGTAGATTAATAATATCGGTGATAAAAACAACAATAACTGTAACAACAAGAAAAAATTAGATGTTCTTTTTTTTCTCGCTTCTTAACTGTTCTGTTCTGTGACAGATCTGGGTGAACAGCCCTCACAATGCCAGTGGCTACTACACAATTTATGGAGAGGAGAACCTGCAGGCTGATCACTTCAACACACACTTGAGCTTTGGTGAGACTCAGACACTATGGGCCAGAACCGGGTACCTGGGCTTCATCAGGAGAACCGAGCTGCTGGATGCCACCGGAGGTCAGACCATGAAAACTGCCTTTCCTTTAATTTTTTTGATAGCCGCCAACCATTGCACACTAAACAACAGCTTTGAAATCTGTTCTCTTTTTGAAGTAGCTCTCGGGAAATTTCTTGAACTAACCTTCTACAATTCTCCTGCTTTAGATCGTCATGATGCGCTCTTTGTGGTCGGCTCGCTGGATGAGACGTTGGAGCTGCGTGGTCTGCGCTATCACCCTATCGACATCGAGACATCGATATCACGAGCACATCGCAGCATTGCAGAAAGGTAAGAGTGCAGAACAGGGCTCTCGTGCACTGCCAGTCAAACGTTTCTCAAAACTTACTTATTAACATGTTCGGTTTGGCTCATGAAGTGGAAAAAAATATATACAAATATTTTACCAAAAACATGCTATTCCAGAATAATGTTGTTTATAATGTCATTCAACATTACATAATTTCACTCCTATTACTTGACTAACAATTTCAAAAATCAGAATCCAACATTTTACGATTTTATGATAATACTATATCGCGTTACATTTAGGAGGCCAAGAACCAAACCAACAGCTAGTTTAAATTTCTGCATACTTGTTCATCTGTGCACAAGTCATGGAGTCATCTAGTGCAGTTTTCTAGTCCGCCTAGTCCGGTTGGAATTACAAATTAAACACGCTGTACTCCAGGTTATTATCAGTCACTGTTGAGCGTTGACGCCTATGATCCGACCTCTTCCCCACAGTGCCGTGTTCACCTGGACCAACCTCCTGGTGGTGGTGGCTGAGCTGAGCAGCTCCGAGCAGGAAGCCCTGGATCTGGTGCCCCTGATCACCGGAGTGGTTCTAGAGGAGCACCACCTGATCGTCGGAGTGGTGGTCGTGGTAGACCCTGGGGTCATCCCCATAAACTCTCGAGGAGAGAAGCAGCGCATGCACCTGCGGGACTCTTTCCTGGCCGACCAGCTGGACCCCATCTACGTGGCCTACAACATGTGAGCTGACTGGAGCTTCTTCAGGGGAGCCGAAATAAATAGCAGAGGGAACGCCAGTCTTTTCCAAGCAAAGAGCCTTCAGCTAATCCTCTCTGTGCCTCTCGATAACATGAGATGCAAAATCAGACAGGCAGCAGGTGCTTCTTTTCTCCTTGTGCTAGACTAACAGGTTAACCCTGAACCGTGTTTTTTTTTTTTTTTTTTTTTTTTTTTAACCCGCAATTTTGCCAGCGGCCATTTTAAAGAGCACGACAGCAAAAAAAAAAAAAAAGTTGCACGTTATTCACTTGCAATTGCTTCTTCAATAAGACAGGCAATACCACCGGCTCTAATGGCTCTGCGCTCTGGTTTGAGTCCAGACAGAAGACTGGAGAGGCTAACATATAAACTTGCACTTTACTCCTCCTCTTGAGCCTTTTTTTGTTTTGTTTTTTGTGGGGGAGGGTGTCCTTCATTTTTCATTTTAAAAGTGCAAACAAATTTAAAGATGTCTTGCAACACATTTTTGTCCATCTGGGGAGAAAACTGTGAGTTGGTGCAGTCTGGGATCACATTATGCATCATTCATACGGGCAAAATACTGTCCTGATTTAAGAGGGCTTCTCAAACCCCTTATTGGTGCTCACTTTGAACTTCACGCACCTTTTCTCCCCTTGTGGACAAAACACCAGACGGACATGGTTGAGTATTAGCAGGATCACCAGCGCCGTTAGCTGTGCTAGTTTGACACGCAGAATTTGCTTTGTTCACATATATTTTGTCTTTTACTCAGAACTACTGGATGTTTTAAAGCTGAAAGGCGAACAGTTGGTTTGCGCGCACGAGAATAGATTTTATAACTCATATTGCCAACAGTAATGCACAGCGTTTGATAACCAGTGTGATAAATAGCTTTTAAAGGGTCCTTACAGGAAGCACAAGTCGATTCGAACATACTGGATATCTGTCTTGAAATTTATATGCAGTGAACTAATGTACACTTAGGGTGAAAGGAAAATTTCAAGATAAACTTCATGCCTTATGAAACCTGTGGAAATTTTACTTTTATAAGTATGTTTTATCCTTTTAATTTGTATTGCTGTACTTATACTTTGTACTGGTATCCAAGGGACTGTGGACTGGTGAATATCTGGAAGGCTTCGCATTTGTGTGTCTGAGTGTATAGGTTAATCGTAGTGTCTCACTGGGTGTTACTGTATAATCAAACGGACATGTCATCAAGGTCCCCTAAACCTGACTGATCTCTTTTAGTTGATGGGATTTTTTTCCCCCTCATCACTAGCTTCAAAAGAAGAATTATAAACGGAAAAAAAAAATTCACACATTTGTCTTTGAGGTAAAATACCATTAAGTTGCACGTTTTGTCTTTTAATTTCTATGTGCTTTTGAAATTTTAGTTAATGTGTGTTCACATATTATCCATTCCATCATAATGGCAGTATTGTAAAAAAAAAAAGAAAATTAAAGAAAAAAAAAACTTTACTTTCCTTTATTGTTAATAGAAATGCCAATATTTAAGGATTGATTTTAGTTTACCAGCTTTACATCGCTTTACTGTTTACATGCTGTTCCATGTCATGTGACCTTTAATACCAGAAACCATCGAAACTTACTTCCTGGCATTATGAACACATGCAAATCCATTTGTACAGTTTAATCTGTGAGATGATAGGTTTTCTCTTTTTTTTGTGGACTCTACTTACAGCTGCTAATTCTGGTTTATTTTGTTCAGGCAAACTGCAAATTGAATTAGTATGAAAACTGAATTTTAATTTTAGTGCCCTTTAGGAGACTGTTCTGATGGACCGGATTTTTTTTTCTTCCAAATCCATTAATTTCAATGCAGAGCTGAATGATCATTTAATTAAACTGATTAAATAGACAAAGTGTGCATGTTTTTTTTTCTTCATGTGTTATAACCAAAATGTCTGTGTCCCTGTACAATTGCAGTTCAATGACTTTCAATCAAATTTCCTACAGTGTAATAGATTCATCTGATTTAGTTAATTTTCTTCAATCCTCAGTACAACAAAGCCACATAATCCACTCACAAAATAGATTACTGGGATGACTGCACTGTATATACAGTATGAGGATCAAAAAAGGACAGACTCTGATCAGACATAACATAAACACCACATGCCTAATAATGTGCAGGTCTTATTTGTACCACCAAAATACGTCTGACATGTCAAACCGTGGACTCCGCTAGACCACTGAAGGTGTGCTGTTGTCTACCACCACCAAGGCTTTAGCAGCAGATCCTTTAAATGCTGTAGGTTTTGAAGTGGGTCCTCCATGTCTCAGACGTGTTTATCTAAAACATCACACCGATGCTTGTCCAGAAAGACACCACTCCCATCAGTGAATAACGTTACCATGAATGGGTGGTCTTGGTCAGCTGGAATGTTTATGTAGGTCATACGTGTCAAAGTAACATCCATGACCCAGGGTTTCAGGACGACAAGAACTTTTCCCACAGCGTCACACTGCCTCCACCTGCTTGTCTTCTTCCCATAGTGCATCCAGGTGTCTTCTCATCCCCTTACTCCACATTCTTCCATCGCTCCATGGTCCAGTTCTGATCCTCACTTCCTCAGTATAGATGCTATGTGGCACCATAAACACCTTCTGGCAACTTTCTGTCATAGTGGGCATTAACTTATTCCGCAGTTGGGCAGACCAGATGGGCTAGCCTTCACTCCCCACGTGCATCAATAGGCCTTGGGCGCAGGTGCTGCATATGGGGCTGCGTAGCCGCACAACCGACCAGAGTGCCCATGCTGACCCCACTGAAAGTGCCTACAATGGGCACATGCACTGGACCATGAAATGTAACACTTTCTTTAAAATATTTTCTTACAATATTTTTGAAACGCAGATACCAACATGTATACCCTGGGATTCCTCTCACAGTCGAAAGACGTAGAGTAGGTTAAATGACCCACCTCATGCCCGATGTCATCTTTACTGTATATTATTTCCATTTTGATTATATTACAACTAAAGGGGTTTGTTCACTTAAATAACAACCATGAATTCTGTATAGTTCTAATTGTTCACAAAATCTGAAATTATTAAGTAATATATAAATCAGAAGCAATAGATCGGAATTAATTACTTTTCAAATTAATTAGGCATACAATTTACAGTGTCGTAATTTTCACATGTAGGTGTACAGTTCCTGACAATATCGGTTGCCGTGCCGACTCATACTCAACATCTTCTATCGGTAAAAAGGGACCGCTGCAGGACCACGTTACACCAGGTGTTATTTGGGTGGTGGATTATTCTCAAAATCGCATTGACGTAGGTGTGTTTTTACATGTTCTCCAGCTGTCCCTGAGGGTTCGACAGCTTTCTCCCAAAAACATCCTGGTAGGTGGACGTGCAGCTTTATGTAATGCTGTTTTACTCAATCCTAGTCTCAAAATGTTTCTTGGTTGACTTTATGATATGTTATTGGTGAAAATTGTGCATTTGAAAAGGCAAAAATTCAGAAGTGGGCCTGAAGCCTAAAGGAAGCAATGGAGAGAATTATGGGCCTCTGAGCTGTAAGTTTAAAATAGTATTTATAGGCATATGCATTAATCAGGTATTATTTTTATCTTAATTGCTTCACTTTCTTTAAATTTTTTTGGAATGAATCGGGGATAGCGTGATGTATCCCGTGACTGGACTTAATTAATGGGGGTGTTCAAGTCAAACTGGGACTTTAGATCTTTTTTTTTTTTTTTTCACAGAAATGACTGCAGTGAGCTCTGAGTGGCCCTCTGTAAATGTAAATCGATTTTACACTTTCTTGCAGAGGAAATTTCACCCCAAGTCCCAGTTTGACTTGAACGCCCCTTGTAGTTGTCTTCTAAACTGCAATTGGTTAAGCTGTTAATAATTAAAATAGCAATTAAGCAGATGATTTCAATGAAGATCTGGCCTTATTATAATAACTTAAGTCAGGGTAGCTTTTGAAGTCTGATCTGATCTGGTATGAGCTAATATAAAGTGTATATATAATCAGTTGTATATACTGGTCCTTCTCAAAAAATTAGCATATTCTGATAAAGTTCATTATTTTCTGTAATGTACTGATAAACATTAGACTTTCATATATTTTAGATTCATTACACACAATTTGAAGAAGGTTAAGCCTTTTATTGTTTTAATATTGATGATTTTGGCATACAGCTCATGAAACCCAAAATTCCTATCTCTAAAAAATTAGCATATTTCATCTGACTAATAAAAGAAAAGTGGTTTTAATAAAAAAAAAAGTCAACCTTCAAATAATTATGTTCAGTTATGCACTCAATACTAGGTCGGGAATCCTTTTGCAGAAATGACTGCTTCAGTGCGGCGTGGCATGGAGGCAATCAGCCTGTGGCACTGCTGAGGTGTTATGGAGGCCCAGGATGCTTCGATAGCGCCCTTAAGCTCATCTAGAGTGTTCGGTCTTGCGTCTCTCGACTTTCTCTTCACAATATCCCACAGATTCTCTATGGGGTTCAGGTCAGGAGAGTTGGCAGGCCAATTGAGCACAGTAATATCATGGTCATGGTCAGTAAACCAGAGCCACCGTGTACAGGCGTGTGCAGGAAATGGGCTACAGGTGCCGCAGAAGGACTATTGAGAGCTTCTTGAGCAACTGCATCACTGTCTTGTTTGGGAATTGTGCCGTCTCAAACTGCAAGACACTACAGCGGATAGTGCGGACAACCGAGAAGATCGTCGGGTCTCGCTTCCCTCAACCACAGACACTCATACCACACGCTGCATACGTGAAGCCACCAGCATTGTGCCTAATCTGACACACCCCTCACACAGGTTATTCTCACAAGCCATCAGTCACCTCAATAAAAACGGACTGGACTGATAAACACAATCATGTCAATACAATTTACTTGCCTCAGCTCATTATCACAGAGTATTGTGTTGTGTTGTGATGTTGCTCTTGTTTACACATTTACAACAGTAAAAAAAATATCAACAAAATAAATTTAAAATTAACTTGCAATTCCGTGATGTGATTGTTTGACGTAACAGAAAGTCAGAGAAATGGATGGTGGATATTACAGCAAAATAATAATAATAATGATAATAATAATAATATTAACTGAATACAATTATTACCACTTTTTCTTCTTGATGTAATGAATCAACACGCCTAATTGCTATTAATTCAAAATCTTGCTAAATTAAACACGTCTTATTAAAACCTGTCGCCTCATCCCATAATGAAAAACAGAACTATATTAAACATTATTACACTAATTTATTAAGAATATTTTAAAAGCCCAAGATGTTGGAGGATAAAGTCGTAATAGGAGGAGGAGAAAGAGGGGGGAAGGGGAGCGGGAAATAAAGTAACACCACGCGCGCAACACGATTGGTCAGAGCAAATCGTACGAGCCAATCGTTTGGTTCCGTCGCCATTACGTCATAGCGAATTCGTTAAACGTTGACTTGCGTTCCAGCGCCCGCGTGCGTCTGAAATAAATCGCTCGGCCGTACCTTTACTTTGGCAACACTAACCCCGAACCACAGTGGCCCCGCCTTCAAGACAATTTGATTGGCTCACGCTACTCGAACTTGACTTCCGGGTTTTTTTTTTTTTGTTTATACATTAGGAAGACAATGCTGAGGATTTATTAGTTCAGGTCTCGGCTGCTGTATCATTCTCGTGTTTTGGTTTATTCGTGAACGGGTAAATGTAAGTAGCTGTATGCAGTATGTTAACTGTATAGTTTGGCAAATGCATGTCTTTAGAATAGCGAGCTCAAGTTGTTAATGTAAAAGCCATGTATAAGAAATGTCTTGTTTTGTGAGTGAAATGTCAGACCAAACTAACCAGCCTGTAGAGATAATCCATTTTAATGTGTTTTACTTCAACAGAAAGCTTCATAACTAAAGAATTAACATGGGTAAGATAGCAGCTGAAGATTAAAGATCTTTAACATATAATTTTTTTTTTATCTTTAACGTGCTTTAGCTTATTTCTCTTTAAAACTCTGATTTCACAAGATCACAAGAAAGATACCTGTTGCTTTTTGGTTTTATCTGAGCTGCTTTCCATGATTCTCGTTCTGCCAGTTTGTCTATCAGATCATTCTCCCTCTCCACTAAACAAGTGTTCTTCAAAAATCTTGCATGGAAAAGTTCTCACAATTGAAAGCGGTTTAATTAATTTATTTTTGTAGTGGATGAGCCAGGGCAGATCAGATCAGAGCAGAAGTTTAAAAGAGGAAGAAGATGTCAGACTAATCTTTAATCCGTTTTGCAGAGAAGATGAGCACGCTGCCTCTCTCCCGCTCAGAGGTGTTCGATGCACTGAGGAAAGAGCTGCACGAGGATAAAGAGTTTCACCCCTCGGATGTCCATATCTTTATCATTTTGGGTGCATCAGTAAGTTTTTTTTAAATTTTTTTTATTATGATCAAAATGCATAAACATGTAAATTAAATATAGCTTAAGAATTGTATCTCAATAAAGGATTTAATGTGATCCTACCTATGAGATGTGCACAGAAAGTTCAAAACTTTCTCTATACAGAGATTTAGTATCTCCATCACGATCGATGCATTTGCACGATCATCAAACCCAACTCTTAAAAATCCTGTTTGAGAATTCACTCTGTCGCACTTGATCGGTCTCCCACTGTGTGGTTTGTCTTCAATGCTGGTTTCCCATTCTTTAAACTTTTTCATCGATCAGTGCACATTGCTCTGCTCAGGTTCATAATTTCAAAGGGAATTTTCAATGAAGAAAGAGTTATTCGAGCAACATGTGCCATTTGAAGCACCTATGGCAATTTAATTAAAAGTGATCACCACTTTTGCATTACTTTCAGTACAGCCCTCGAATACCTTCATTAAGCTCCTTGTTCCACTATTACGCTTGTTCAGAATGACTAATGATTAAAAACACTTACCCAGTCCATTTTCACATTTTAGACCACGTAGCACTTACTGTCATTTAAAAGCAAACTGTCCATGAATCTGATTTAAACCAGGGTTTGTTGTAATTTTTCTTTTAGAGGGAAGTAACATTCCAGTTGGGTAATGAAGAAAAAAAAGCCTTGAATGAGGAAACTGAGGAGTCTCACAATATAGAAGGATTGAGTAACACAGACGAACATTTCAGCAGGGGATTGAATGCTCATTGGTCAGATATAATGACAAGACCATTGTACAATTCCTGCTGGTCAGGATGAGTGATATGCTTGAAGCAGGCATCTTTAGAGATATGAACAAGCCGAGAAAAAACAATCATCACAATGACTAGGCAAAAAAACCCCGAAAACTATGCCATGTTGCTAATATTTAGATAAAGCAGTCTGATTTTAATTAGTAAACTATAAGCAAATGCATGCTGCAGAATAAAAAATTACTGTGAAGTTAAAGCAGGGTGCTCCCTTTGCTTTTTTTGATGGGTGTGGTGCTATTCATCCTGCTTGTGCATCATCATTCCCAGTCAGCACTTTATTTTTTTTCCTGCTAGGTAGAATCAAGGTCAGGTAACTTAAGTAACCGTAGCACCGGTAGACTTGGGTGTGGCTCTGTGCCAAGACACGTGAACATGTGACTTAACGCTTAAATAAACACCAACTGAATCTAATCAATCCTACTGTCTGCACAAAACACTGACATGCCATTTTTCTGGCAGCACTATAAACTGGTTATGATAGGCTTTGCAGGTGTGTCAGTTATTAGAGTTTTTTGTGTTTGTTTTTGTTTGTTTTGTCAAAGGTTTCTGGTTGAATGAACACGTACTGTATACTTGTGCATTGGTGAGTCGAACCAGGTAAAGGTGTGCCTGTGGTATTTTTATAGGCACAAGTGAATCCTATAAGAACATTATCCGCAGTCAAAATATATTGTTATACACCCCTTTAAATATGAGGGGTGTTCAAGTCAAACCGGGACTTTCAAATTTCTGAAAAGGTACAATTCAATTTCTTGTGAAAGAAGACGTAAAACATATTGACAGAACTTCAAGCACAGTACGGTGACGAGACTCAAATGATGACCGGAATCTATTAGATTACCATCTATCTATGGGTGTTTTCCTATAACACCCATTGCTTTATAAAAAGCTGTTATATAATGCAAAAGATAATTAACATTATAAAGCGTACGGGGTAGATATGTACATTTCTTGATGAGAGGTAAAGGTTTTTGAATTTGAATTCAAAATTCACATTTGAATGCTTTTTGTGTTTCAAAATTGCAGAAGTAGTATAAGCCTTTGAAATTGCTGCTTATGTAGAAAGAACGGCTGTGATGCAAATGTTGACTCCATGTCACAATAGGTCTATCTTGGTCTCTTGGATCTTCTTCTAGTAAATAAATCGGCTTTTCTAAAAGTTGTGTTAAAAAAACAAACAAAAATCTGTCTTCTTCTGATGGAATTTCTGCAGATTAAACACTTCACAGTGGGCAGAAGCACTACGCACATGTCAGAAAAGTTCAATTCTGGTTAAATGCTTTGAGTATTTGAGCAGTAAATTTGTTCCTTCTGCAACATTTAAAATCCATTTCATCATGCATTTGTCACAGAGGTCTTATTTTACATTGTATTTTTTAGCCCAAGTATAACTGATTCAAAACCTGTATCGTAAATGCAGCTTAAACAATGTAAGTCTCACTTATTGCATCTTTTACATTTTCTGTCCATCATCCCTCTCCTTTCCTTTCCTTTCCTTTCTTCTATTACTTTGCTGTTCTAAAAGTGAAGGTATAATAGACAGAATTTAACGTATACCTTTGCATGGCTTAGTTGAGGAAATGCACTTTGAGGAGAAACATGTTTACAGTTACTTGATGTGTTACCGGATGAGTTATGTAAAACACCTTTGGAATAATGGGTCCAGGATTCAAGAGCCCTTTGACTACTTACCACACTGTTGACATTGTGTAAGGCCACATGGGCTTTCACAACTTTCTGTACTGATAACTTTTGCGCCAGGGCCGTCCAGGTACAACATTGTAAGGCAGCATTACTACAGACGGAGAGACTTGTGAAAAGGGACAGCTGCCTAGAGGATCCTGTTTGGGCAAGAGCACACATTTCTTATACACACAGAAAGCTTTGTCTGTCAGGGACGGGTTGAAATACCAGAGTCCGAGGCTGCAATAACAGGAAGTGCACTTAAATTTTTTTTTTTTTCATACAATTTCTTGTGCTTTATTGTAGAAATATTCCTGCATGCATTACTTTCGTTCCACCGGCATCTTATTAGTCAATATGTACACTTCTATACTCTTATCTCAACCAGTTCACTGCATGCTTTTGTCATTTGCAGGCCTAGTTCCTTGTTTTACAATACCATTCACTCACCTATTTTGCTTCGTAAACTTGTATATGAGCAACATTAATATTACTTTGCCTGCACAGAATAAATCGTTTAGCACTTCAAATTTCATGTCAAAGGCAAAATGGTAGATAATAAGAAGTGAGCTCTGCTAAACAATACATGACTAATTCTTACCCCTGTATCTGTTAACTGTAACTACGCAACATATCATGATAGACTTTTGTAGTCTTGTTTCAAGTTTGTTCTAAAATAAAAAGATTATAAAGTGTATTATAATGCCAGTGTGTTGTTAAAATATAAAACAAAATATTTTGTGTCACTCCTATATTTTTATTGTATGTATGAAATCCCCTAGTTTCCAGATGCTCCAGATGAAAGATATTTATTTAACATTTCACCTTCCACTTAAAATCTTAAATATTAAGTGAGCTCCCATTTTTCTGAACAAAAACACCAAATTTGATTAGACATTGACGAGACCATTAGTTTGAAGGAAATGAAACATAAAGTAGACTTATAACTTAGGAATATGGCATAAAATTACATACAATACTTGCAAAACTCTTGAGCCACCCCTCATTTCTTCACATTGTGCCCTAAAGAGCCCTAAAGAGCCAGACTTACTTGTATATCTTGACTTCATTTGTTTCTCATTTTCACTTCAGTCCCTGTACCTGAGCACTTTCGGATGCGTGGTTTTTGTTTGTTACACCACACAGTAACCTATAAATCATTCAAGCATAAAAACATCTAACTTGAGGCATGAACCAGTGAGAAACGGGTGCAGATGATGACAGATGATCAGGCCGGTGATTAGTATACTGCTGATGCTGAATGCATGGTTATAACGGACGAGAGAGGAAATGAGGTTGCTGCTGTGGTTGTTACATAAACAACCAATTTTTTAATTCTATCTTCAAGCACTTGTCACGGCCTGTCACAGTAAAAACATTTATTGCCATTAATATGAAGAAATCATGAGTGCCCTTAAGACATTTGTCCAGTACTGTATAGGAAGTTAAACATCCCAGTAAGCTTGTTGGATATAGTGAGGAACTGGAAGCTGAATTACACCACTCAAGCACTTCCTACCCCGAAAAACTCAGTGCAAAAGAAGACTAGTTGAAGGAAACCACAGCGAGAACAACAGTGGATGAAGGTTTAGTGAAGGTGGACCAGATAACTGTCTGAGGCGCTGTCCATAATTTAAGGATTGTATGGAATGGTGTCTGGTAAGGGAAAGGGGGGGAAAACTCAAGAAGAATCATATGAAAGCATGAGAGTGAACCAGTGAAGATGTTTTTGAAGTGACGAGACCATAACTATGACACTGCTGTTACAGTGAAACATGATGGTGGCAGCATCATGCACTGCAGGTGCCGTTTATCTTCAGAACCTGGGATTCTTTTCAAAAAGAACAAAAACAAGGGAATATTACTTGGGGACTTCATTCTGTTTAGAAAAATCTCAAGCTTGGGAGAAACCTCACTTATCATCAGTTCAATGGTCTCAAACACAATGTCATAGCAACACAGGTGTGGTTAAAAGCAAAAAGATGAACATTGTACAGTGGCCAAGTCAAAGTCCAGATGTGTGGCACTGTTTTAAACAAATTGCAGTCAACCAATCTTGGAGACCTAGGAGCAATTCTGTCAGGAGGAATGGGTGAAAAAACCAAATCCCAAACAGACCTAAAGCTGTAGTAAATTGAGTCTTTTATGAAAAACAGTTATTCAAATAGAGTTTTCAGTTTTTTCTTCTTTTAAAAGACATAACAAATAATACATTTTGACTTTGGAAATGTAACTTTTTCATAATTTGCTACAAAGCGATGTCTAAGTGCTATTTGTAACCCAGATCAATCCGATTACTTTTAAGAAGTTTGCAGTTAAAGCTAACAAATATAATGAATAGTGTTTGATAATACGGGTATAGTAACAGTAATGTAGGGGAGTGTGGGTGTTGCATAAACAAATTCAAGGTGTAGTCCTTGAACCAGGCTTATTTCTGTTTTATTGAATCATATAACTATTCAAACAACTGAACAATTCATGAGAAAAATCCACGTAAGACAGTGAGCAGTGAGACGTGTATAGGCATGTGTTAATCTGACTCCTTTGTTTGGTAAAATGTGTTTACAGTATGTTGTATTAAACTACAGATGTCAAAGCATGTTACTCATGTAAAGGCTTAATTTGGGGTCATGCTCCAGAATTCAGCCCTAACAAAATCAAGCTTCTCCAGACTACTACACAGACAAGATGCGTTCAAGTCAAACCAGGACTTTTGATTGTACAGAATACAGTTGAGAGAGTAAAAACTCCCCTTTATTTCTCTATATAATCTTCGCTAAATTAAAGCATGTATCCCAGTGTTTTACTAGTGCTTGGAGAACAGCAAGTTGGAACGTTTTCTCAGTATGCCGGAGACATGATCGGACTGCCTGCTTCACGTCTGAGACGCCGGCCTTCCAGGAACTCCTTTAATGGACAGGACTATACAGGGGATGTGGCGATAACTGCCAGCCAAGATCCTGTAATGTGCAAGTGGTGTTGGTGTGTACAGTTCCCACAGAGACGTGTGTAAACTCTACCGCAAGTTGGCTACAAGTCAAGTATCTGTTGATTTTCATGGATCAGGCGTTCCGCTCGCTGAATGTTCACGGACCATTCACTCGAGCCATCTTGCTCAAGATAAAGAGTCTCATCAGCGTACTGTGCTTGTAGTTTTCTGTAAATATCAGTCAGTTTTCCGCCTTTATTCATGAGAAATGTCTTTACAAGTCCCGGTTTGACTTGAACGCCCGCCACTTGCTGTCATTTACTGTTCTAGCGTTTAATTCTCATATTACTGCATGTGTAATTTGCTGTGGTATGAGAGTGACAAATAAATTCACACGTGTTCCTCTTGTTTTTTGTTTATAGGGAGATCTGGCCAAAAAGAAGATTTATCCAACTCTATGGTAAGAAATTTAAATGTAATATGCTGAGATCAGACAAACTGTGGTCTTAGATTACATAAGAGGAATGAGGAAGTTCACAGATACGGACTATCGCATCCTAAGCGAATGGGTTTTTTTTTCTATATTTATACATACACTGTCCACTTTATTAGAGACATCCATACACCTCCTTGTTTATAATGCTCTTTTTGAGGTGGAAAGCATGAAATCTTGCAGAGCAGGTCTGTCAGAGGACTACACAGCAGTACGAGATGTGTTTTATAAACAGTATATAGAGGATGCTTGTATTAATTGTTTCTATCACTGAACAGACGATGACATTTTATTTTTTTTCCCTCAGGTGGTTATTCAGAGATGGTCTTGTTCCTGAACAGACCTTCTTTGTCGGCTTTGCCCGATCTAACCTGACTGTGGATGCCATTCGCACAGCCTGTCTGCCCCACATGAAGGTGTGTGTATGTGCGTGTGTATATACAGTATTTGTGTAGATAATATATACACTAAAGTTCCTCTCATCACCTTCCTTAGGTGGCGGACAATGAAGCAGACCGTCTGTCTGCCTTCTTCAGCCGTAACTCCTATATAAGTGGGAAGTACAATGATGAGAGCGCCTTCTCCAACCTGCATTCACACCTGATGTCTCTGCCTGGTGGTGCAGGAGCCAACCGTCTCTTCTACCTGGCCCTGCCACCCAGCGTCTACCATGATGTCACCAAGAACATCAAACACCAATGTCTTAGCACTAAGTGAGGGGAATGTAGAAGCAAATCAGTTAAAAGCACACAAATGTAGACGCAAGTAGTTTCAAGTTTGTAGTCTTTATAGTACATGGTTTGAGAATGACTGACAAAATCTGTTCTGTGTGCCGTTAAGGGGATGGAACAGAGTTATTGTTGAAAAGCCGTTCGGACGTGACCTGAAGAGCTCTGAGGAACTGTCCAATCATCTTTCGTCACTCTTCACTGAGGACCAAATCTACCGCATAGACCATTACCTTGGCAAAGAGATGGTGCAGAACCTCATGGTCCTAAGGTATTTATCTAAGATTTTCTACTGTATCTAACACAAAGTTATATTCTTTTTTGGGGGGGTCTTAAGCACAAAGATGACTTTTGCTGTTCTCATGTAAAGCTTTTCAAACATTTCCAGGTTTGGGAATCGAATATTTGGGCCCATATGGAACCGAGACAGTGTTGCCAGTGTGGTTCTGACCTTTAAAGAGCCCTTCGGGACACAGGGCAGAGGTGGATACTTCGATGATTTTGGCATTATCCGGTAAGATGAATCTGTGCTTCAGAGCGAATCAAGCAGTTGCACAAATATAAATTTGCTTATTTACGATTCGATTCTCATCCCGGACACTTCTCACCTATGTTTAGCGATGTCATGCAGAATCATCTTCTGCAGATGCTCTGTCTGGTTGCCATGGAAAAACCTGCCTCCACCAGCTCGGATGATGTAAGAGATGAGAAGGTAATAATCCTGCCCGGCTACTCCACTGGGCTTTATTTGGATAAGCGGGTTTTTTTTTATTTTTATTTTTATTTTTTTTAAGTAACAGCCAGATGAGGTGCATTTTCAGTAACATTTTAGTCATAAAATGCAGTGACCCCAGAATCTAATAGTGTGTTGGAATATAAATGACCAAAATTTAGTGATGGGAAAGACAAAGTATCGTGCCTGGTGGGGAAAAAGTTGCCGTTTCAAAAGGGTCAAAGTATTGGGCTGCATCAAGCAAAGAAAACAACTAAGAGGATTTGAAACGGATAGAACTGGGTTAGGAATTATCCAAAGCCTTATTAACAACCTAGAAGGATGGTGCTGAACCATTATATTTGCCAAAAAAATGTGGAGAAAAGAAATCATGGAGGGAGATCACTTAAAATTTGTTGCAATTTGTTATAAAAAAAAATTTAAAAAGTTGCATCATCAAAAATATAGTCAGTAGAAATCAGTTAAAAAAGCATTTCCAAACACAGTGTAACAAGAACCCACAGGATTGGACGAAACAGCCATGTGACCATAAGAAAACCACTTGCTAGTAATGACTGATCAGAGAAAAAAAAGTCTACAGTTTGCAAGCTTTGACTTTGGAACGATGGAAAAATGTGACAATCTAATGACTTCAGATTGACCCTATTCCAGAGGGATGGGTGCGTCAGGGGTAAGAAGGGAAGTGCATAAACGATGGACACATCATGCATCATGGCCACTGTACAATCCTCTGGAGGCAGTGTGATGATCTGGAGTTGCTCCAGCTACACTCAGCAACGTTATGTGGCATTAAAAAAAGTCAGCTGATGACCTGAATGTACTGAATGACCAGGTTATCACTTCTATGGATTTTTTTTCCTTCTCTGATGGCATGGTCATATTCCAGGATTCAAATTGTGAAAGAGCGGTTCTGGGAGCATGAGCAATCATTTCCACATTTTTTATTTATTTATTTATTTTTTTACATATGAATCAGCCAAAAAAGCAAAGGGCATTGGACTGAAACTTAAGAGCGTTTTACTTTTTTAAAATTTTTATTTATTTGCCAGACACTATGTAGTATGTAAAGCTAACGCTGGTTCACATTAGCAGCATCTGCTGGTCAGGTTTGTACAGCTGCAGCTACAAAACCTGGATTTAAACACCAAACACAAAGCAGTGATTTTTCTTTTTCTTTTTTTTATTCCCTGCTTCGATCTTTTGTTCCACTCTACTCGCACATGTACTCGCGTGCATTTAAATCTGTCTATCAACACTATCTTTACAGTTTGATGCAAGGAGTTTTTCCTTACTGTTTTTCCGTTTGTCTGACGGCTTCTTCTCACTGGTTCCCTCTGCAGGTGAAGGTGCTGAAGTGCATTGCTCCAGTTACTCTCTCAGATGTGGTTTTGGGTCAGTACATAGGAGATCCAGAGGGAGAGGGAGATGCTAAGCTCGGCTACCTAGATGACCCTACTGTCCCTAAAGGATCTACACAAGCTACATTTGCTACAGCTGTAGTCTATGTCAGGAATGAACGCTGGGATGGTAGGTGATATTTGCATTACTTTCTTGTTAAAATATATTAATGTAAACTGATCCATATGTACATGAACAAGAAATATATTAAATGCGATGCTGCTGAGTCTGAGACTCCTCCTGTTTTATTTCTCCTCCTCTCTCAGGTGTTCCATTCATTCTGAGATGTGGGAAGGCACTGAATGAGCGGAAAGCAGAAGTGAGGCTGCAGTTTACAGATGTTCCAGGTGACATTTTTAATTCTCAGTGCCGGAGGAACGAGCTAGTGGTACGTGTCCAGCCCAATGAGGCTATCTATGCCAAGATGATGACCAAGAAACCTGGAGGCTATTTCAGCCCTGAGGAGACAGAGCTGGACCTGACTTACCGTAGCAGATACAAGGTGAGAAAAGCAGATCAGGAAACTGTTTTTTATGCCTCTGCTACTAAATATTGTGTGTATTGTGTTTTGGTTGTCTGTCCATTCGTCTGTCTGTCTGAGAGTCTTGTTAGCTGACTTTGCAGAGTTGATTTAAATGCGATCAAGGTCACATCAAAGGTCCAAAGGAGTTTTTCGTCAATAGTCTGCATCTGTTTGTCACACAAAAATGCTATTTACATGTTCACACCAATCTGTCTGTCAATGTGTCTGTCCAAGATTTTCATTAGTCTGATATTATAAGGACACGTTCTAAAATGTTTAAAGGATTTAATGGAATTATCATTAGCTACGTTTGCATGGACAGTATGCAAGTGTGTCAGAATGAGCCCACAATAACATGTAAACAAACAAAACACTATTTTGCTTCTCACAGTATCTACCACTTGCATAAATTTCAGGGTTTTGAAATCTTTACAAATCTCTTTTGGTCCACTTGGTAATACAGCAAGTCCCCGACTTACGAACAAGCCCAGTTCCCGGAGCACGTTTGTAAGTCAGATACGTTTATAAGTCCGACAAAGTAAGTCTTATACACCTTTGACACAACTATACAATGTAAAGCAAGAAAAAACCCAAACACATAGGTTTGGTGTTTTGGTTCCGCATTATACTCTTGCGAGAGCAGGCGTTTAAATCGCAAGGGGAATCCTGTTGATAAACCTCGTTTAGACGTCTGACATGGTGTTTATTGCGGGCTTGAACGGACGTCATTTTGTCTCAGAGCTACTTCCGCGATTTGTTTGCACCTACGAACGTCCGTAGATCCGCGGGCCGTTCGTATCTGCTGGAATTTGTAACTTGATGTTCACAATTTGGGGACTTATTGTATATTTATTTATTTAATTATATTTTAATAAAACAAAGTGGGAAAGATTTCATTTTTATTTTAACTTAGTACTTTACCTCACATTGAGTGAGGTGGATTAGGGACTAGTTTAACAAGCTTAGAATTCAAAATGATTCAAACCTTGCTAGTGAAGTGTGATTCCTTCGCAATTTGATCAGATTTTTTGGTCGAGCAGGTATATTGATGTATTCTTCCCCTTTCTGTTCAGGATGTCAAGCTTCCAGATGCCTACGAGCGTCTGATTCTGGATGTCTTCTGTGGCAGTCAGATGCATTTTGTGCGCAGGTAAGGCAACACTGCAAACGTGCGAAAGTTCTATAGCAAAACTCCCGAAGCGTTACATTCCTGAAACTGTTTCTTGTTTCTTTTAGTGATGAATTGAGGGAAGCATGGAGGATCTTCACCCCACTTCTTCATCAGATAGAAAAAGAGAAGATTGCTCCCTTTGAATATACATACGGAAGGTAAATCATTTTTGTTAAATGTGTGATGGTTCATGAAATAGAAGTTAACCCCGAATAACCCTATATGAATAAAAAAGCAAACACATTGCCTATTTAGTATTGTTTAGTTTACTATTGTCCCTAATTCCTGTTGTTCGTGTTGTGCTTGCAGCCGTGGCCCTCCCGAGGCAGATGAACTGGCGCAGAAGGTGGGTTTCCGTTACGAGGGAACTTACAAATGGATCAATCCCCACAGACTGTAAACAGAGCACAGACGGTGTGTTTGGATTTCGGTGTCAGTTTGTATGCAGACCAAAAGAATTTATAGATCCCAACTATAGAAATAATTAACTTTTTTATATCATGCCTAGAAATTAAATGCACATAATAGTCGTATGTAGTCTACTGTAACTAAGTACTCCTATAAAAAGCTACCTTTCCTTCCTTTCTGTTTCATTCCAGCACTTAAATGGTCCATAAAGGCACTTTTATAGATTATAGGTTATATAACTGTTCTTAAAATTTGCTTTCCGTTTTCTTTTCCTCTCGCCTATAATATAGTCTGTAATTAAATAATGTCACTGATTTCAAATAGGAGATCATGTAATAACTGATGCTGTTTAATGTCTTAAGTGTTTAATGGGGTAGGGGCTTTCTAATATTAATTCACTTTGTTGGGTCACAGCTGCAATGTTCACATGTACAGGTCATGTGTTTGGTCCATTTAGTGCAGGATTTTAACAAATGCATGCCAATTGATTGATGATGTTTATACACAATAAGGCTTAAGTATTTAGACATCTGACCATGACATCTAAATATACTCACTCCACCACCATTAATAAGGAGTCGGTTCCACTTTGTCGCATCTCAGTAATGATCTTTTCACTGAACGGGCAGCAAATGCGAACAATGATGTCAAGTGAGAAAGCCTGGCATGCAGTCAGCTCAGTTTCAGTTCATTCCAAAGATCTTCAGTCGGGATGGGGTCAGGGCGTGGGCCACTCAGGTTCTTCTACAAACTGCATCTATAAGGACCTCACCATGTGCACCGGTGTATTGTCATGATGAAACAGGTTTTGGCCTGTCTTTTTACAGCAAAGGGAAATATTAAACATGCAGCATACCAGCTTCATGTTAGAGGAGAACCACTTATGGATGTGATGGTCAGGTAGGGGTGCCATAAAGTGGGGTAAGTTTGGATGATTTCAGGGACCCCTGAGCGACTTCTTTGGAAATGTTGAGTTTGATAAGGTTTGGGTCCCAGTGCATTAGCTTTTTAAGGCACCCAGAATCTCTAGTGCGCCCCTATGGTCAGGTGTCCACATACTTTGACTTTATAGTGTGCAGGAAAGAGATTTTCAGCCACAAGATCACAGGTAACAAAACCATGCATCATATATCTTTCATTTTTTGTGCTAACATTCCATTTTGTGTTTTGCACCAATTTTATGTGACATTCCATACATGATGTCATGTGATTTTATTTTTATTTTGGCTTGCTAAGAGTTAATAATGATTAAATTAACCTCTCTAGTTTACAACAAGCTTGTTGATAAAATTTCTTAATTTTTGTTTCCAACATAAACAGCAATTAACCAATGATGTATTTGAAAAAAATCATGAACGTTATTCAAAGTTGTATTTCTTTATGGGTACCTGAAAAAAAACTTGATTGGTGTCTGTGGAGCTGCAAGTTGCACATTTAATTATAATATATTGGAATAATGCTTGGGGTTTTAAAATGCTCTGATCATCGCATTCTATTCATGTTTTCATAAATGTCCAATTACAAGTTTCTGAATGAATATACTTCTATTTCAGTCTGAGTGAAATGAAGTCAAAAACTGCAATTTTAGGTAAAATCTGTGTGCAAAACTGGTATTTGCTAAATAAATGCTATATGACCAGTGTTCTTTATCTATCTATATATCTATCTATCTATAGATATCTTATCTAGATTCATAGATTGATTGATATATTGGAAGATTTGGTGAGAGTTTACAAAAATTGTTACATCTCTTTTGTTACAAATTAAGCGTTTTCTTATTCACTGTTATTTGTTTATGTTCATTATCTGTCCACAAACGAATATATATTTCAATTTCAGGTTCTAAATATTGTGCACTTTCCTTGATGAGGATTATTAAAGTTTAATTAAAGGAGCAATCATGAACTGTTCTTTTTTTTTTCTTTCTTTCTTTCTTTTTTTTTTTTGGCTGCTTTTGCAAATCAAAAATATAAAGATAAAAAAATGAAAACCTGTCTCAAGAATAAAAATTCCATAAACCAAAACCAAAAAGTACCCCAAGCCTATGTTAATGACACAAACTCAAAAACCAATACCTTAATTCAAAATCCACCGAACACCAATATGAATATGCATCTTACTATTGATGCACAAAACACCCGAAAAAAAATACACTGCACATGCCTAAATTCCACTAACATAAAAATGCATCCACCCCTGACCGCTACAGTTCCCCAAAACAAACGGCTTCAAAAAATGTGTGTCTACTCCGGAGAGTGGTGTCGTTAAGTCTTTCAGCTGCTCCTGTCAAGGGGATGCCACAGTGGACCACCCGGGCACTAAGTGAGAATTGAACCCAGGCCTTCCGCATGGCAGGCGAGAAACCTACCACTGAGCCACAAATGCCTCTGCTCAGGAGAGTGTGAACCTAAATAGTCAAGTCATGTAGGCCTTTATTGTCACTTCAACCATATACAGTTCAGTCACAGTGAAACGAAACAACGTTCCTCCAGGACCAAAGTGCTACATACAACATAAATTAACAAAAAACTAACTAACTAACTAAGAAACCCAATTAGCTGTTGGGTAACCCAAAGCCACATGACATTACAATATTCTGAGGTGATGAGTTGAGGTAGTGGGAGGAGAAACAGTAAACATTCTGTAAGTAGCAGCAAAGATAAAAATAGTTTGTGCAAATTAGAAATTTATGAATACTGTGCAAAAAGAGCATTTACAGGTTGGTGTGTACAATAGTTTGATAGTTTAGATCAGTGTGTTTGCGCGTGTGATCTATACAGTACATAATATTGTATTATTTTAGAAAAAAAATTACGTTTATAAAAATCAAGTTTTTTTTTTTTTTGTAGTACATTTCATAATATTATCTCTGTTATACCTATCAAGTGTAGCATGGTGGCGTAGTGGTTCGCAATGTGGCCCCAGGATTGAGGGTGAGGTCTTTCTGTGTGGAGTTTTCCTCTACTTTCTAAAGGCTGAAAACAATGTTTAAAAACTATATGATCATGGTTATGCTGATGATAATGAATTATTTATTATTATTATTATTATTATTATTATTATTATTGAAGTGAGGTTTGTACTGTCCTCACCCCCGTCCCCTGTACCCTATGATTTATTTCACTCTTACAGATGCAGTTTACTAATCATACTAATGTGGTGTTCAATATACTGTAGCCTGGAAGAGGCAAGCTGGAGCTCAGTCGTTTTAGAAATCACCGCTTTCAGCTTCAAAGTGGGAAAAACAAGGACGTTTGTCTTTTCTTTGCGACAATCAATGCAGCAAATTGTCATGAGTAAAGTACATTTTCCTTTGTTAATCTCTTGAGACGTTAAATGTTCTCCTATGAGGACTGGCCACCTTAGACATCGACTTCCTGCTTGAAGACATCGATTAAGTTCATAGCTGTCAGGTGCTTATAATAAGAAATAGTACGGAGACGCTGCAACGTGAACAACACTAGACTCCAGGGCTACTATGTAAAAAAACTAAACTGGATAGCGCATGTTATAGATTTAACGGTGGTATACTGGGTAGCACCACAGCCTCGCACCTCCAGGGTCAAGGGTTCAAGTCCCAAGTTCTGTGTGTGTGTGTGTGTGTGTGTGTGTGTGTGTGTGTGTGTGTGTGTGTGTGTGTGGAGTTGCATGTTCTCCAGGTACACCAGTTTCCTCCAACACTCCAAAGACATGCAGTAGTGTGTGAGTGCTTGTGCTCCGTGATGGATTAGAACTCGGTCCATGGTGTACCCTGCCTCATGCTAAGGGATAGGCTCCAGGTTTCCTGTTACACTGTATAGTATGGAGAGTGAGTGAGGGCTATCCCCATTAAATGCTATACTGAAAACATTAGCACATTAGATGAACCAACACAAAATATTATTTCGATTAGATTTACAGTTCTGTTATCATTTATATAGTTTCGTGTGTCTCCACATCAATTATCATACAGATAGTTTGAGGAAATCAGTTTCCATCTCATTAGAAACGATTGATGTGTGGTGACCATAGTGTTTGGAAACTGCAATGGTTTTGGTCATTATAGCATCAACGGCATCAACGGCTCCCCTGTGGAGATCGTCGACAGCACCAAATTCCCGGGTGTCCATCAGGAGAAGAACCTCACCTGGTCCCTCAACACCAGCTCTCTGCACAAGAAAGCCCAACAGCATCTTTTCTTCCTGAGAAGGCTGAGGAAGGCCCAGTTCCCACCTCCAATCCTGACCACCTTCTATAGAGGGACCATCGAGAGCATCCTGAGCAGCTGCATCACTGTCTGGTTTGGGAATTGTGCCATCTCGGATGGCAAGACCCTACAGCGGATAGTGAGGACAGCAGAGAAGATCACCGGGGTCTCTCATCCCTCTATTGATACATCTACAGCACAGGCTGCATCCGCAAAGCCACCAGCAGTGTGTATGATCGGACACACCCCTCACACACATCCAGACTGTGTAACAGCTTGTTTCCCCACAAGCCGTCTCCTCAACAAAAATGGAATGGACTGATAAAACACACACATACACTATCACTCTGATTAACTCAACTACCTCAAAACATTGGAGTGGGTTAAATCCAGTGAGCTGACTACTGATGGATTCTATTTATAAAGAGTGCTTGAACCCCACATCATATTTGTATCCTCATCTTCCTTCTCCGTTATGTAGAACAAACCTTAGCTTGAAACCGTCTGAAACCTGAGACATGAAAGTTGCTCAGCAGGTAGTGCTGCGTCCTGCTACTCAGACAGGAGAGATGACACTGATTGACCTAATGGTGGCACTGTAACAAAGCATTTTAGTTTTGGCTCAGATCTCAAAAGGCTCAGATGGAAATTTGTTTTGGTACTGAATGTTCCTTGGGTTCTCTGAAAGGAAGCCTCTCATTTGAGCACATAGATTCCAAGTTGAAACGAACTATGGAAACCCAAAGGAGGAACTTTTAAAACCTTGTCCTAGGATGTTTATGCTCGGTGCCCAACTGTGTGTGAACATGTGAAGACATTTTGTAAACAATATGGACGCCAGTTGATTTTAACCGGGTGGAGTTTCTAACTCAGGACTGCTTGAATGGATTCGCACAATATTTGTAAGACACATACAAATTTCTCAAATAAAGTGAGCATTAACACTTTTTTTTCTGTACATTTTAATAACCATTTTTATTATTTTTTTTCTTTTTTCCTTTATGCTGTTGTTTGTTTGCCTTTTTTCTTTCTAAAACACTGAGCTGTATTAAAGGTGCGCAAGATGATGATGATAATAATGATGATAATAATCATAATAATATCTAACATTATAAGGTTTCCTACGACAGTCCCAAGACGTGCAGGTTAGTTAGTGTCTGAGTGAATGTGTGCATGTTTATGGAATGCCACCCTGGAATAAGCTTCAGGACTCCTGCGACCCTGTACAGTATAAGCAGTATAATAATAATAGTACTAGTAGTAGTATTTGACAAGAAACATGGACTATGTTAGGGGTTTTATTAAGTCATGTAGCTTATACACTATGTTTTGGTACATGCTTGTGTTTATGTGTGGTTAGCAGTGTCGCCTTGCACCTCCAGGGTCCGGGTTCCATTCCCTTCTCCGTGTGCATGCAGTTTGCATGTTCTCTCCGTGCTTGGTGGGTTTCCTCCGGGTACTCCGGTTTCCTCCCACAATCCAAAGACCTACAGATTAGGCTAACTGGCGTTCCCAAAATGCCGTAGTGGCTGAATGTGTGTGTGCCCTGCGATGGATTGGCACCCTGTCCTGGGTGTGCCCTAAGCCTCCTGAGTCTAAGTCTCTAGGTCCCCGCGACCCTGAATACAGGATAAAGCGGTATAGACGATGAGAGAGTGAGTGTTTATGTGTGAGTAATGTGCTTTGTTAAAGGACACTTCGATCCGGCTGTCTGATGACATGTGGTGCAGCACAGAACTCATAAAACTCCTGAGTCATGCTGAGTAGTGACTAACATATGCAAAGAACTCTGTGTCACCCGGATAGCTGAAACATTGCACACATCATTCATAGATGTCTATGAATATACAACAGTACAGTGTGTGTGTGTGTGTGTGTGTGTGTGAGACAGACTGAGATGAACGACTTTCGGGAACTTTGATGCATAAATTTGGGTTGTCAATAAATAATGCAACTGCAGCTCATAAAAGCCTTAAAGCCTTTTTCATTTGTCTATTTAGAGAAACCTGTAAAAGTTTTCTGTAAACCACAACAGGTTGTTCGGCAAATCGAAGAGAATTCCCCTTCGGATTCGGGTTCGGATGAAGTCTGCAAGTAGGAACAAATCTACATAGCTCACTGCTGACGGCATCAAGTAGACAAAGTAGCACATCTTCCCTTTTAAACAGGTTATACTGTATACTGTATGTACGGTTATTTGCTCACTCACTCAGGGTTGCAGGAAGCTCTGAAACCTGTCCCAGGGCACTCAGGACACGGTGCACCCTGGACAGGGTAACAATCCACACAATCTCCACAAAGAAGAAGCCACAAACGTCACACACACACACACACACACACACACACACACACACACACACACACACACACACACACAACCAGAGAGAAAAGGTGTGACTTGAACAAAAGACAAACGTCCTTGTTTTTCCCACTTTGAAGCTGAACGCGGTGATTTCAAAAATGACTTATTTCTGAACTCCAGCTTGCCTCTTCCAGGCTACAATATATTGAACACCACATTAGTATGATTAGGAAACTGCATCTGTAAGAGTGAAATAAATCATAGAGTACAGGGGACGGGGGAGGGAGGCGGGGTGAGGACAGTACATGCAGCCCTTCAATAATAATAATAATAATAATAACAATAATAATAATAATTCATTATCATCATAAATTTTTTAACATTGTTTTTAATCTAGAAATTCCTGCAGAGGAAAACCTAACGTGCTAACATTTTATATAAAACATATATTCAAATGCATTAGTTGAGGAAGAGCAACCCACTAAGGTTTCCTCCCTACCCAAATTAAGAGTTGACTTTGTAATAAGAGATGTCGTTAAGGACTCCTATAAGACATCTATCTGCTATTTTAGGAGTCTGGAGTTTGAGTTTGAAGTACAAGCTCCCAGACGTGTTGCTGTATCCCTGAGCTAGCGTGAGATGAAGGTGAGCTTCCACTCCTCAATGTCATTTCGAAGTGTGTATCCAGGCTGAATGTGAGCAGACTGTGAAAAGTGGAGGTGCAGGAGTGCCAAGTCATCGTCGTGATTTTTTTCGTCATCATCTTCGTGACTAATGATATTTCCCGTAGCTCGCTTCTGGACAGCCCTGCCATGGTTGGACTCAGAGTGCAGCTCATCATCCAGCTGCAGTCCCGACGAGTCCCGGCAGCACAGCGGGTGAAACTCGGTGTGAATGAATTGCAGAAATCACAGGCTTGTTGTAAAGGTTTATAAATGAATGTATACTATAAATATATGCAAAGACGCCAGCAAAAGGAAACAACAAGAAGCATCCATTGTTTTACATCAGTTCACAGTGGATAGTGTTTTACTTGCAACATCTGGTCACTATGTTAAATCTTTGGCAGCAGGTGGTGTTCAGAGTTCAATCCTGAGCTGAAGTTAGAGTTTGCGCCATGTCTATTAGGGGTTTCCCATCGGTTCTCTGATTTTCTTAAATCTATTAAAAACAAGTTGTTCCTTAGGGAGTGTAAGGGCGGGGCGTCTGTGGTGTCTGTTGAATGGCTGGCATCCCATTCTCCCAGACACCCAGTTTTACAGGTATAGACTCAACAACCCTGACCAGGATAGAGCCCTTACTGAAAATCAGTGACTAAAAAGTGGTATAGTTATCATAAAAGACTGAACAATGAAAGTAATATAGACTAAAATCAGTAATCATTGAAGTAGACTAGAACAAACTTTTCACATTCAGAGACCCCTTCAAGAGTAAAAAAAATCCTTGTTAGATAACAAACATTTTTTTAACATTATTTTCAGGAATTATAGCATTATTAATGCTAATGGTGTGTTGTGATCTCCACTTTCTAACATGTATCCTTAAGAGATACTACCCTGACATCCATCCATCCGACTGTACCACTCACTCATCATCTATACCACTTTATCCTGCATAGAAGGTCACGGGGGTCTGTCCTAGGAGACTTAGGGCATGACATGGGGTAAACCCTGGAGGCAGTTCCAGTCCAGCGCAGGGCACACACACGTACTCAGTGACACACTACAGGCAATTTTGGAATCCCAGTTAGCCTAATCTACATAGTGCTTTGAACTGTGAGAGGAAACCCACCAAGCACAGGGAGAACATGCAAGCTCCATGCACACAGACTTGTGATGGGAATCACACCCAGACCCTGGAGATGCATGGTGACACTGCTAACCACTAAGCCCCTGGGAATCAAACTCAGACCCTGGAGATGCAAGGTTACAGTGCTAACCTCTAAGCTACAGGGAATTGATTCCAGACCCTGGAGATGCAAAGTGACAGTGCTAAACACTAAGCCACTGGGAATCAAACCCAGACCCAAGAGGTGCAAGGTGACAGTGCTAACTACTAAACCACTAAGCCACTGGGAATCAAACCCAGACCCAAGAGGTGCAAGGTGACAGTGCTAACTACTAAACCACTAAGCCACTGGGAATCAAACCCAGACCCTGGAGATGCAAGGTTACAGTGCTAACCACTAAGCTACTGGGAATTGAATCCAGACCCTGGAGGTGCAAGGTGATAATGCTAACCACTAGGCCACTGTGAATCAATCCCAGACCCTTGAGGTGCAAGGTGACAGTGCTAAACACTAAGCCACTGGGAATCAAACCCAGACCCAAGAGGTGCAAGGTGACGGTGCTAACTACTAAACCACTAAGCCACCGGGAATTGAATCCAGACCCTGGAGGTGCAAGGTGACACTGCTAACCACTTGGCCACTGGGAATCAAACCCTGACTCTGAACGTGCAAGGTGACGGTGCTAAACGCTAAGAATCGAACCCAGACCCCAGAGGTGCAAGGTGACAGTGCTAACCACTAAGCAACAGAGAATCGAACCAAGACCCTGGACGTGCGAGGGGACAAGCCTAACTACTAAGCCACCGGGACTCAAACCCAGACCCAAGAGGTGCAAGGTGACAGCGTTAAACACTAAGCCACTATGTTGCCACAGGACTGTACCAACTTTTTTTTTTTTTTTGATATTAATAAAATGTTTAAAGATAAATCTTAAACAAATACTCCTAGTTAGCACTAATCTCAGTTGATGAACATTTTCTCCCCCTTGGTATTGTATTTATGATCCAGAATCCAGCTGGAAATTTCTTGTGAGTCATTTGGACTGATTCCTGTTGGTGCTCTGAATCATATTCATTCATTCGTTCATTCATTCAATGAATTCAACCACTCCAAGACGCAGCTTCTTGTCTCCTGGAGTTTTTTTCTCTCCATACATTGAATAAAGAACATTGTGAACATTTAACCTCCGTATTATTTACTGGGAAAGGACTCGTCTGTGGAGCTGCTTGCTTTGGGATGAGCTCAGACTAAAAAAAAAAAAAAAAAAAGGAAAAAGAAAAAGAAAAATCCACGCACACTGGGAGGGAAGGTGGGAAAGGAGCAGCAATATGGCGGAGAACGCCGTCTCTCTTCAGTGTTTCCGACATCCGCAGTCCTGCCGCGCGTTACAGGATAGCTGTTAATGTTTAACAAGTGAGTGCGCGCTTTACGATCATGCGTTCTCCATGCTCGGTGATTTATCTCATTCATCATGTCTGGATACAATGTCGCAGGGATTTAATTGCATGGTAAGCGCGAAGATCTTGTGCATTTCTTCACAGCATCACTTGGAGTAAGGATTTTGGATGATTATTATTATTGATTTTTTTTTTTTTAATGTCGCATTTCCTTGGTGTCTCCATTACGCATGCACGCGCCGGTGGCATTTCAGGAAAAGCTTGCATTTTAGCTCACATATGGATGCATAGATAGACATATAGCTGATATTATAAATCGGGACTTTTTGTGTATTACATAAGCAGTTAGGCGCTTACAAAAGTGGGAAAATCCGGCCTTTGGATGGCGCTGATTCACACTTATTTGGACACATACAGGATTGCACTTGGATGTTGCAAAGGCTGCACAATATGGTGACCTAAAATACCAAATGAGATAAGCCTAGTGTAGGATAGATAGATAGATAGATATGGGAACAGGATAGAAAAGGTGATACCTTGAGTGTTGATGGTTGAGTGGAGCATCCGTTTTTTTTTTTTTTT
>JAAGKR010008511.1:2698-30982 GCA_011419295.1 Clarias macrocephalus
GGGGAAAGTCGGACGTGACGCACCCGGAGCAACGACCAATCAGCCCTTATATTAAGGATACTGATCACGGATAGGCCAATCCAGCTATCAGTCTAGGAATACTGATCACTGATAGGCAAATCCTACTGTCAGTCACCTAATTTCCTTACATTAGCATAGTGCCCATGCATGTATTCAAATCAAATGATTACTGTCTTTAGCACTTGAGAGAATTTGTCTGTGATGCCTACAATTAGCTGTTGCTTTGGGAAGCTTTCACAACACCACTGTCAAACAAAAGGATGTAATTATGTGTAAGATCTCTAAGGTTAACAAAAAACATCCATTATCTGGGAACTCATCCTAGTTGAAACATAAGTATAATAATAATAAAAAAAGTAAAGAAGCTCATTTTAATTAGCCAAGCTCAAAATCTTAGAAAAGTTTTCTGGTAGCTATGGAGATCTGCCTGTGGGACTGGTCACATTCCTTTACCCATTGCCCTAGTTGCCCTTGGTAACCCACTAGGTGGTAGGGGACTTAGGGGACTACAAGAACAAATATTCAGTGATAGCGAGGTAAGCAACTTTTACAAATGACAAGAAATGAAACAATTTGTAAAGACAGATTCTCGGCCTGGAAGTCAGAGGATATTTGAAAATTTCAGGGAATTAAAGTTGTTTCTATCCTTATATACAGATAGCTACAGAGGCAAGCAAACAATATTTTTTATGGGTAAATGTAAGCCTGGATTCTTGCATGACCCAGGATTTCACGATCATAACCCACTTTAAGGTAAGATCCAATCATGGTAATGTTTCAGAAGCTCTTTTTCAGATTTAAAAAAATGCAAATGATCATCATTTAATGAAGCCTCACTAAAGTATCTCACTTCTGTTTGTTAAAGATTATAGCTTTAAAGACTCACAGATACTTAACACTGTAGACATGAGCACGTTATAATGCAGAAAGATTTAGAATGAGGTACAGAATTTTAGGTTCATATAATGAGTTTAATTGTTTGACTGTATTAAAGGAACTACACACACGATGGCATTTATTTAACGTTTATAGTGTGCTGGGTCTCAAGGCTTTGTAACGGTAACTAAATTTTCTGCCACAGTAGAATCTACAGGACAGAGGATTTTGTACTTTCTTGTTTCTTGTTACTACTCTATATAATAAGCAGCATTTTTGCTTTATTCTCTAACCAAGAATGAGAGAGAGTGAGAGCGGAAACAACAGTTCATAGCTATTATAATGTAAGCGAGAACAACAAATAATGTGTTTTGCGGAATTCCACCAAATTAAAGGTAACCAAATGCATGTTAAAAATTCATGACTTATAAATTGCAATATTTGCCACATCATTTTAAAAGCACACCACTCTTTCAAAGTTTATTATTTATTATATAAATAACTGAGACTGAGAAATCTGATTGGATGAGAGGCATGGTGATATAGAGCACAAAAGCACTGCAATGTTTAACTATATGTATCAGTCAACATCAGAGGTGTTCTAATAATTTATAATAATTTATAAAATAAAAATAAAAAACTCTATTGCTGTAGATATAACACAGCTACATGGCCACACAAAATTTTAGAATTTAGTGAACAGTTCAAACAAGGCACCATCAAAATGGTTCTCTTTGCATATTTGTTAAGACTATACTCTGATGCTGTGTGTAAGATTCAGATAGACTATACTCTTGCTGTGTGTAAGATTCAAATGGCCCACTCTCCTTTGGGAAAGAGGAGTCTTTCTGCACATGAGACACATAATGTGCCGTATTATTATTATTAAGACTTAACGACTTGTAATAACTTGATATCAGATAATTGTCCCCATTTAAAGCTGGGAAATTAAAGTGATCTTGTCTCCTGCTGATCCTCATTTGTGTTTCAAATTAATTGCTCCTCGTGATGGATATTTCAGGCATAATTTAAGATGCTCCTATTTTTATGTTAATTAGTGATTTCGCATTGTTGACAAAACATAACCATCAAGAACTTTAATGCAGATTCGACTTATATCATAGGATAGCGAGCTGGGCAAACAAATCATGATGCATTGTAATCTACTATAATGAAATGCAGAAGAATATGAACAGCCCATAATTGGGGTCTGAAGCACTTAATCCACCCAAATATTATGTGGACAATCTATTAACTCTCTGGAGAGCAACCCTGGAGAACATCTTTAGCCAGGTAGGTAAACATTAACCTGAAGCAATTAGTGTGCATGGAAATGTGACAAAGATGAAAACAAAAGGAGCTGATGTGCATAGAAAGGAGGAGATCTTAGAGAATCAGCTGAGTTTATATAAGGTTTATATAGGTTAAAAACATTGCAAGTTTTGACATGTCATTCCTTATGCTTATTCTTGCACAACTACAAACATAATTTGAAATGCGAACTTCCTGAAAACAACATTTAACTTTTAAGTCCGCAATGCTAAAATGGCTAATAAAGTAGACTGCAGAAGGTGTGTTGGAATATTCTTTATAAACGTTATTAATGTATGTCTCTGTGAAAGTATTTTTACTGCATCAAAAGTACATGTACAGATTAAAAAATGCACAAAGTGCACTAATATTTCAGCACCCATAATAAATTTTTTACCATGGTATAGGTAGCATGACTGTATTAACAGGTCCATGGCACTTCTTTGCTCATATAATAAATGTAGCACACTATGGGTATATAACATGTTGAAACTCTTAATATTACATACAATAATATGATACTGCCTGTACTATACCATACCAATAGTTTGTACTAGAATATCTAATATAATATAATAGTAATATTATGGTATATCATGTACTATAGTTTACCATACCATGTAGTATAGTAAATGTTCTTAAGGGCACTGAATACAGTAGAATACCTTGCTATAACTCACCATGCTATAAGGATTATAAGATACAAAAAAAAAATCTGTTACCGTTTAACCGTGGGCTAAGTTGCCTGAAACTGCTAAACAGCAGAATTTTAAATTTAGGGTTTTAACAAAAATCAAAAACTCTCAAAAAGTGTAAACTCTCATTTCTAAACCCAAACCCAAAAGTTAAACAGTAAAAGAGATTTGCTACTGTAAGTGAGCTCTTATGATTCAAGAGTTGTATCAATTTAAGAGTCAAAAAATGTTCCAAGATCCTTGGAAAGTTTTAAAACACATATGTATATGTCTGTCAATTAAAAATTCAGGAGTTTAGCATAGCATGGTTTTGTGTCTAGTAAAATAAGATTTATTAGTATATAACTTAATGCTGGATTTTGTAAGTATTTGTCAATCTTGTAGTGCATTTTATAATACACTGTGGCACCATAATGACACCATGGCCACATATAAAAGTAACTAAACTCAGAAGAATTCAGTGTGTTGTAAAAAAAAAAAAAACTGCGACATTAAAAAAAAAAAAAGGTTGACATTCTAGCAGGAAACCTAGAGTTAAAATAAAGAAAAATATAAATTAAAAAATTAAATATATATAAAAAAAGATTGCAGTTATGCAGTTGCCCATTGCACAATTTATACTGTCCAGTGTATCCTTCCGTCATTATGGTGTCTAAATATGAAAAAAAAATTAACAGATGACAGTGTATGTGCTATATAAAACTTTTAAACACATATCTTTTGGCTCTGTGTAATTACATACACTTTTTGCTTGACGTTGATTCATTGTTATTGGGCTATTAGGCACTTAACAGGTGCAGAGCTCTTCAGGCAAGAATGTGATCACGTGATCAGTGGTAGTAATTCAAAACTGCTATGAAGTAGAATTAAACCCAGTCTAAACTATTCAGACTTCAACAAAACAGAACACTAATTATCTCCTTACAACCTGAGCATACTCATTTTATTTTTAATGGATTACAAGCTAATACGGCTGATGCAAGAGGAAGATTCATTAGAGCTGCCACTTTGCTTTATTTGCTCACATTCCTCACTGTCAAACCAGTAACAGGCAGGAAGTGGCTTTGTTGGGACTTCTGTGGGACTATTAAAGGTAATAGATTAAGAGATTAATACATGAACGCTGTTTTGCAGCATGGTCGATGGTTTATACACATTGCCTATAAAAGTGCATCACTGATCAAACCATACACACAGGTGTCTACTCTCTGTATCATTTTTTTTTATGTTTCTATATAAGAATATTAAGTTTTTATTTAACCAACAAGTTTTCAACCTAAGTGAATCAGACTTCCTTATTATATTATATATCCCTTCATTATATTATTATAGTTCCAATGGTGGAAAGTTCACTGTAGGTCACGCTGTTTTAGGTTCACTCTGTTGTCATATGCTTGTAACTATGATAAATAGGTGTGTGTGTGTGTGTGTGTGTGTGTGTGTGTGTGTGTGTGTGTGTGTGTGTGTGTGTGTGTGTGTGTGTGTGTGTGTGTGTGTGTGTGTGTGTGTGCGCGTTTGTGTTGGTAAAGCATGCATCGTACAGACTGGTTTGTGTGGCCAAGCGAGGCCCAGAAAAGGGAGGAGAGGAGGGCTGAAGCCAGGCTGGCTCATGGGATACAACGGCTCGATGAAGCCAAACGTTACCATCTGAACACACTGACCCGGGAGCAGCATGCACTCCACCGCCATCTCATCACCCTTAAGACAGGTGTGTAAGTTAACCATTCAAATGTTTTCTAATCTGTTTTTTAAGGGCAGCATTTTTCTAAACCTCACCCTTTTAACTTGGAATCAGGTAACCGGCGGAGAGGTTTAAACGCTGTCACATCACGACCCCCCAATCATGATCTCAGCCGCCCTACTGTGTCCTATAACAAGACCAGATTTCCCATAATTCCACCTCCTGACAGAGAGACAAACAAGCATAGGTGAGAACAACAGCAACAACAGCGGTCTGGTAAATAATTTCATATTTTGCTTTGAGACTCGCGCACACATTTAAATAAATAAATAATGGCTGCTTTGAAACCTTTATGATTTGTAGTGACATATATTTAATAGAACATGTCATAAATAATGTATACAATATGACCAAAGGTTTGTTGATACCTAATGTACCTGTTGAACATCCCATTTGAAATGTAAAACTCCTTTGCTATCCTAATTCCGTGAAGTTCAGAACATCACTCCACTCCACTCCAACCTTAACACACCATGTCTTCAAGGGGCTTGCTTTGTGCACAGGAGCTTGTCATGCTGCAACAGCTTTTATATGTATATATATATACAACTGAGCCGATGGTTCACGCCACAGGATTGTGGGTAATTGTCTCCCATACATGTTCTTAGTCAATATCCGTGTGCTTTTGTGCTGTTTACTATATCACTGTGACCATATGTGTGTGAGCCCGTAGAGCTTTTTTTATTTTTTAACCTTTTTCTTCACAGGGGTCATTGTTGCAGTGCAGTTAGTAAAGAACAGTCATTACACTTGGACACAAAATAAAAATGCTTTACGTCACTCGCGAAATCCTCAGAAGGAAGCAAAATCTCATTAGTCCTTCCTTGTTAAAGTTGCACAAACCCACAGGAGAGAGGAGAGGAGAAATCATCTGAGTTTCCAGATGATTCTTATGGAGAAATTTGCTATACTATATATATAATATATATTATACATATAACATGTATTGAAACAGAGTACATAAACTCCTAGTACTTGTAGACCAGTTTTATCCCTTGATGCAGTGGCTGGGTAGTATGGGGTGTTGGGCATTTCCCAAGGACTTTACAGCGGTGACCTGGCGTAGCAGGGCTCCAACCCACACCTCTCCGATCAGCTACCCAGATCTCTAGACACCAGTGCCACCACTGCCCTAAGACAATCATTATTTAATTCATAATTTTTTTTACACTGCTTATCCTGCATATGGACATGGAACACAACATGGGCAGGGTACACAACAGACATGGCACTAATCCATAGCTGTGCGCGCACACAGACACACACTCACACACTCATTCAAACACTATGTGCAATTTGGAAATCCCAGTTAGCCTACTCTGCGTGTCTTTGGACTATGGGAGGAAACTGGAGTACCCTAAGAAAACCTATCAAGCACGGGGAGAACATTCAAACTAACAATCACAGACCCGAGGTGAGAATCAAACCCTTGACCCTGGAGATGTGAGACCACAGTGCTAACTACTAAAAAAGGTAGCAATACTATCAAATGTCAACAGATTTATTGCATATCAAACAGAAGTGTGATAAAAATGTGGCATTTAATCACAAATCCCCCTCATGTGATTTCCTAACTCTTAAGAATCATTATTTTAAAAGCATCAAAAAGCTTGCTGAAGATGTTCAGCAAAAGAGTACTCCCAACAGTCATCACATGAGGATCACACAGTGTTTTTAGAAGAAAACATAATGATGTGAAAATGTGATATGAGGACAGCGGGGTCTCATGAGGTTACTGACCTACATAAGAATATTGATGTGCATGTGTAAAGATTGAAAATTTATTTTTGTAATCTGTGCTTGACAGACTTGACATATGCATGGTCAGATGTAATTTGAGTGCATACTGAATTTAGGGCCATTATGTCAGGAAAAGCTGAAGTTAACATGGCTGAACTTAACATGTTGTTTGTTTCTGTGGAGGCAGGAAAGAACTCATGCTCACACTCCATACAGCCAAACATCAGAAGGAATGTTGAAAATTAAGCAGGAGCAGTTCAGACTAGGGCTTTAAAGAATGGACTATAGCATTAAAACCAGCTGCATAATATTGTGCAAGTCTAATCTGTGCTGCTAAAACACCTCTGACCAGTTCTGTACTGTAGCGCCAAGACTTTAGCATCCCTTAAGTTGTGAGGTGGAGCCTGAAAGGATCAGACTTATTAGTCCACCACATCTTACAATTGCTCAATCAGATTGAAAGCTGGAGAATTCTGAGGCCAAGTCAAGACCATGATCCCCTCATCACATTCCTTAAACAGAGTCACAGAGCGCATTATCCTGATCCTGCTGAAAGAGGTCACTGCCATATGAGAATACTGTTTCCAAGAAAAGTCTACCTGGTCTATAACAATATTTAGGTAGGTGGTACATGTCAAAGGAACATCCACATAAATGCCAGGACCCAAGGTTTCCCAGCAGAATATTGCATCAGTCTGCCACCAGGCTACCTTCTTCCATTGCTCCATGATCCAATTGTGATGTCCATGTGCCCACTGTAGATGCTTTTGCATTTTTTTTGTTTTTTTTTAAGCTCTTCCGTGGGATCACACAAAATGCCCTAGTCCATTTATGAACCACTTTTGACAGGTATTAATCACTCCATACCGATAACACCCCACAAGACCTGCTGGGACAATTTTTGCCCATCTCAAAGATGCTTACACCCCTATTTTTCCTGGTTTCAACACTTTAAATTCAAGATCTGACCGCTCACTTGTGCGTAGTATTTCCCTCCCCGTGACAGATGGGATTATAATAAGATGCTGAGATCTGCAATACAAGTTTGGCACAGGTTTTACGCCAAATGCCCTTCATGACAAAACCCTCACATTTTACCCTTGCTTGGTACCAGCACTGTAACCAGAGCCTGGGTTTTGAACATGGCAGACGAGAAACACTGTGCCACCAATGCCCTGGAGATTGCAACGAGATAATCATTATTTCCCTGTCAGTGGGTTTAATGTTACGGCTGATCAGTGTATACCCAACAATTATTTTATAGGATCTAACTATTAGGAAGAATTCAGGAGTACATCAAATTATAACGCATAAAGTCCATGTATGATTAGGTAAACTTTAATAACATATTTAGGCACACATTTACATCCTACTGTATATAACAGCCATGGGCCTGTGGCAGCCTTACAGTTAAATCTGGAGCTCAGCTTGCTGTCTGTGAAGAGTTTCACATGCTCTCCTAATACATTTACTGAGTGGGTTTCCTCCAGGCTCTCCAGTTTTCTCCCACACATATGAAGGTCCAAAAACATTCTGGATGTGTCAGTGTCAAAATATGTACATGTTGCTATGCCTTGCTAACCAGGATGAATTCCCCCACTAGGATAGGCTCTGGGTCCACAGTGACTTTGACCAGGATACAGAAGTTAAAAGTTAATGAAGATTTATATATATGTAAAATATGTACTGTATATAATCAGAGTCCTGTATTATATGATGGTATTGTTTGGCTAAAATCTTAAATGATGCATGTCTGTTTAAGCCTAGTAAGTTCTACAGGATTTAGAGTTAGGACTAGATAGGATGCACATGAATTTCAGTGACAGTTGACAGCTACAGGGTGGTTTAGTGGAGTCCTAAGAGCACCCTCAGATAGAAGCCCAATTTGGCATACTGTTATATAAAAATACAGTTGGTTTGAAGTGGTTTGAAAGGTTGCTGACTGTGTGTGTGTGTGTGTGTGTGTGTGTGTGTGTGTGTGTGTGTGTGTGTGTGTGTGTGTGTGTGTGTGTGTGTGTGTGTGTGTGTGTGTGTGTGTGTGTGAGTGTGTGTGTGTGTGTGTGTGTGTGAGTCTGTGTGTGTGTGTGTGTGTGAGTCTGTGTGTGTGTGTGAGAGAGAGAGAGAGATAGAGAAAGAGAGGGATAGAGAGAGAGAGAGAGAGAGAGAGTATGCGTGTGTAATAAGAAGACCCTAATAGCAGCTATAATACCACATTCAGGCAATTGCAGGCAGTACAGTACGGGCAGGTGATGGTGCACTGTGTTATATGAGTGGGAGGATGCAAGCACCTATGTGGCTGTGTTTTGTGGTTAAATTATATCTCTTGCTCTGGTTATTAAGATGAGAGTTGTGTGAGTGTCTGAGTGTGTGGGAGTAAAAATGTACAACTGTGTTCACTGTGATTGCTGGGATTTCCTTGGATATTTGCACTATTGGATTTGATAATACACTCTAACACACACAGAAGGAAACAATCTGGACTACCAAGAATGCAAACACAAAGACAGAATGGTAAAAAAATAATTGCAACTTATAAAATGCAATCTAGCTTATCTTCATTTTATTCCCTTTCTCCCTCTGTGGGCTTGAGGGCATCATGGTAGCTTCTCCTCTATACGCCAATTAGGCACAGCACTTATGGGAACATTCCAGGTCCTCTTCCCAAATTTATGTTTCTCCTCCTAACACAAATTCAGCTTTCCTTCTCCTTTCCATCAAAATGCTCCCCTCAGCTTCTCTATCTTTGTAATCTCAACTCCTCTTATCATCAAAAACTCTTATCATTTCTCATTTTCTCATCCATTCCTCCCACTTTTCTTTTCCTCGGTTTGTCCTTTCCTTCATCCTTTCCCAAGCCTTTTTATCTGCAGTACGCTCCTATTTTATGCACTTGCTCCAAATGGAAATGTTCTTACTATAAGTGTTAATAAACTGATATGTGTTTAACTGCTATAGGGTTGAAATATGCTCTGAATAAGAGCATCTGCTAAATGGCATAATGAAAAATGAAATTTTTGAATCATAAAAACTGCTTTTTTTTAGTCCTGATAAACACTTTTAATTCATATACTGTATTAATATACTAGGATAGTCTATAAATATACTAATATATAAATACTGTACTGCTTCCTGTGTCAAACATTTCAAGATATGTCTTTACTTTTTCATATTTTCTTATGTGGATTAATGGCACACGGCAGCACGGTGGTTAGCACTGTCACCTTGCTCCTCCTGGGTCTGGGTTTGATTCCCACCTCGAGTCTGTGTCTAGTTTTCTCCCACAGTCCAAAAACATGCAGATTAGGATAATTGGAATTCCCAATTTTCCCGTAGAGTGTGAATAAGCGTGAGTATGTATGTCTCCTGCGATGGCTTGGCCTCCTGTCCAGGGTGTACCCCGACTCGTACCAGAAGTCTCCTGGGATAGGCCCCAGGCCGTCTGCTACCCTGTATACAGGACAAAGTGGTATAGACAATGAGTCAGTGAGATGTATGGCACAATGTATAAATGAATTTTAGTATTCAAATATTGATGCTTCAAAATATTATGGTTACCCAGGTATTCAAATAATCAAACACTCCTCTATGTCAAAAAACACTTTCTTTCGTGTCTGCACAGTCAGATGCGACCTCTAGTTGAATTACAGCTAGGTATAAAACAGCTAGACATGTTTCAGGCTTTTATCAGGTTGCAAAAACTAACTAGACTGACCAACTGTTTAGTCCTGATATTTCTAACAGTGTCAATTAAATGGTCAATTTAAAAAGCTGAAATAAAAATATTTTTTCCATTTTTACTGTTTCATTCTATGCTTTATTTTTGCAGTTTGAAATCAAGATGCAAACAGGGTCAGAGTGAAGCAATTTAGTGGCAGCATAATGAGTGTGTTGTTAACTTACTCATTTGGTACTTGACTTGCTGTAGCTAATAATGATGACAGTGAGAACTAGAGGGTTGTTTCAACAGTGATCCTGAGCTACAAACCCTGTCAGGCTCATTGATCTGATGACTGCAGGCTTGTAGATGCTGCAGAGGGAGCAAAAGTGCAGCCAGGGTTTGTAGTCGGGTAGTACAGAGTCGGGACATTGGAGTGAAATTTCTCGATTGTTAAATAATTGTAGGCTCAGCACTGGTGCACACCTTCAAATCAGGTCATTATACCATGGCAGAATGGTGTTTTTTTTTATATATAAATTATGCTGCACATTTTCACCTTAGTATCTCAGCCATCTTTTCCAGATGGTAAGAAAGATATAAATACCAGTTTCACCATAACCTGAACCAAAATTTATGATACTTGAAAAAAATTGTTTTTCTATTTGTCTATTTATTCCTCTCATAGCAAATCTTTAATATTTAAAAGTTTGACTCTTGTGTGTTGTTGTACCCACAATTCTGCATCCTTCTTCTGCTATTTGAAAACACCATTTGCCCTTTACATAGCGCAGATTGTTCATGGCCAATAGATCAATAGAAATGAAACAAAAGAAGTCTACTGACTATGAAATCTGCCTGCCAAGTTGCAGAACTTCAAGGATTCTACTCAAACATCAAAATTTCTGTAACGTTGCATCTTTGCCAAATCGCCTCCAGGGCTGGAGTATATTTCTACTCAAGGTTCATGAGTAACAGCATTTGAGGAGGTAGATTGCAGAATGTAGAGACTCTTGTGGTCTGGTTCGAGTTAGAAAATGATGGCTGAGGCAGACATATGAAAGAACCCTTCAAAGAAAGAAGTCTTTTGGAAGCACCTGTTATCTAATATTTCTCCACTTTGAGATTCAATTCATACATGATTCTAAATTTGATTACCACTCAATTCTGAGCGGGCTGAATGGTTTACAAATCTCGAAATGATGCTACACGACACCCTAAACCTTATAATTGGTGTTCTGAAAATGGCAAGCTGGCACGGAAAAGTGGTGGCTGAGTGTAAGAGTCAAAGAGAATCAGCCGCTCCAGATACTTGAAAAGCACCAAGGGCAAATAGACACGCTTGCAGGGATTGTAGGTGTCAATCATGGATTTTCATCAGTTGATTTCCAAAGTTCTCCTTTTTCATTTTGCATTTAGAATAATGCAGTTCAAGAACTCACTTCCTAGAGGACGTTATAAAATATTTCTAAGGGCTTTACTACAGAACACTGTACTGTATAGTTGAGTAGGGAATGTTTCAGTAAGAAAGAACTAGCCCTAATCCTGCCTTTATTCCTTTTTGTCTTTGTAGGTCTGAGAAGCTGCGGTCCATCTGCTCCCTGCAGGCTCGTGTTCAGGACTTTCTCAGCAGTGTTGAAAACAGGAATGATATCGCTACAGTGCCTGTATCTCTGCCAGACCTTAAACCACAGCCCCCCAAAATGCTTCCTTCTGCCCCTCTAAACCGAGAGAACAAGCTAGGAGATGGGGATGTACAGAATAAGAAACACAGAGCTAGAGGCAGGGAGGGACGGAGGTCAGCACTGGAAACACACAGATTTTTTCAGAGAGAGAATGATCTGATAGTAGCAAGAGATACAGAAAAAGAAGAAGAGATGAATATACCAGTACCCTGCTCTACTTGTCTTTCTCCCCTCTCTGACACCCACGCACCTGACGGCCAGTTGAGAATGGTTCACACACTGCCTAATTTTGTGCAGGCGCTGACAGAGGCACGCAAAGCCCGATACATTCGTCATAGAGGACAGCCTTTGTGTGAGAGAGAGCTGAGCATCAGAGAGATATTCGCAAACAACTCCAGAGACACACCTACCACTCACTGATACAGTAGTGTCATTAGTTTGCTTCACACTCCTTCAGATTCAGATTCGTGAGCACACACTATTAATCGACCCAAGCTGCAAAATGATCAATGACAGAAATGTTCTTTATGGGGACAAATGTGTTTGAAGGTCAAAACAGTCATATATGCCTAAAATGCTTTTATTCTCCAGTAAAAGCATTTATTATATGCTAACATCATTAATTTATTAGACTACATTATTGGGTTAGGTCAATTCTAAACATTTTGTAAACTCTGTATCCTAAAAATACATTTGGCATTTCAACATGACCTACAATCTCTACAGTTGTCAATATTGCATTAAGTTTATGGGAGCATATTCATATATCCATGCCCTGACATGAACTTTGTATAAATTTATCTCATAAAAAAATGCATCTTATGGTTTAATCGTTTTGTAATGTTTGACAAGTGGGATTGTGCTGGTTCACTTCTGGTAGAGAAAAGTATTCTCTGGTAGACAGAACATGCCTTTCATAACAGCTTGCCACATCATTCAGGAGGCAGGTATATCTGTGTCAACAATCAAGAGAAGACTTCACCAGAGTAAATATAAAGGAGATTTTCACTGATGAGCCTTAAAAACCAGATTAAACATAAATGATAGAAGGTATGGAGAATGGAAGGAACTGCTCAGGATCTGAATTACTGTGATCTTATGCTGTGATCTTAATATAATTTATGGTCACTACAGATTGTCACTTGAAAAAGATGGGAATATTGTGAATCCACCACAATTCCTTTTTTTTTCTCACCTGATTTGGATTTATATTTTCTTACAGAGCCCCTCTGGTAGCATTGGGTAACATAAATACTATGTTATGGTCATGACTTACTAAGGGGTGTGAATAAGGTAGTATGTTGTGGCTACAACTTGCTAAGGTGTGAGAACAAAATAGGATAATGCATGGCCAGAGGACGATGTTGTGAACATGACTTAAGAATGTGTGGTAATGAGATAATCCATGTCCCCGACGTGACAGGATGATTTTTGTTTTTGACTTATGCTCTATGTTAGTGAGTAAATGCCACCAGAGGCGCTTATACAGTATTGTACATTGTACATATATACACTGTACATCAAATAGTTTTATTACAAAAATAAAAATAACCCCATAACATGATGAAAACTTGAACATTTGTCCTCAAATTGAAGCATGAGCAAGGTCTATAATGTAAACCTCTTCTCTTGCTGTGTCAATAGTGAACTTTTAGCTCCGCGGTTCCCACTAAAACACTATCGCCCTCTGCTGGTGGAGCACACCGCTGACTTCTGTACGGTCCTGGGTTAAAACATTTTTTTTTAATTATTATTCTAAGGACGAAATTAGGAAGTGATTAAACGTGCCCTAGGTGGAAGATATGTTTCGGTGACAAAAAAATAATAATGCGAAAATACAACACAAGCGACGTGTGTGTGTCTGTGAAAACTTTCTGCTTGGTCACTGTTTGATGACGTATGAAGTCTCCATGGTGATGTAAGGAAGTTTAGCGTGACACTTGCGTAAAGTGAATTAGGCAAACGACTTCTGCAGGAAGTGCTGTTCAAGCACGGGATTTAATTTTTTGATTTAAGTTTTGGACTTGAAACTAAAAGACTGAGCATGACGGTGTTCCGGAGATTTGCTGTAGGAGTTTGTTCGTTTGCCCGAAGTTGTGCTCAACTAAACCGGGTCTTCTCAGGTCGTCAGTACTCACAACCTGAACAAATTAGTGTTTCTGACAGGAATAAACGCTTTATTCGAGGGTTTAGCGCCGTGTCGAACCCAGAAGCTGTTGAAGTAGATATAAGTCGCCTAGGAGGTGACGACCAGGGTAGGTGCTTCAGTTACACCTGCACGAGCTGCCGCCTGTGAGCCCAGTGGCGCCATTTTGATTAGCACACATTTAAAAATAGAATGAATACATGACAAATCAGTGCATTCATAGATAGTTGAACAATCCCCGTGGTGATGGAAAAAAATGCAGAACACTAGTGAAGGATCGTTCTTGAACGATTCGTTGTTTTTGAACATGATTCAGAAGAACGCGTAGTCTCGGAGAGTGATTCGTTAATTTTCTACTGGGCGCGCATGCGCAAAGCATCGCAAAACCCCCGTAGGTTATGTCCAAGAAATAGAAATGAATAGTTACCTTTGAGTCTTTCGTTCGTTCTTTTTTCCCCACTAAGGGGCTGATTGGCTAAAACATTTGAGCTGAATATTTGATAATATGTCATGAAACTTCATTTCTATGATCTGGGGCAGTGATAGGGCAGTTTGGTGCCACACAGTGTGCCAACCTGCCCCATCACTGTGCCAACCTGCCCCAGCCTGTCTTTGGCCCATATTTTCCAAATTGCAGTAAAGCAACACAAGTCATGTGCTTTTACACCTAGCACCCTTAAACTCAATATATTTTCTTTCCCTGTAACATATAAATTAACTTGATGAGGCTGGAATTGTAAGCACAAACCTTTTTTTCTTGCTGCACTGAAACCACTTGAAAATCATGCTATTGGCTCACTGCAGCAGAAATGATGCAGAAATGCAAAATAGCTGCCTTGCTGGAATCAACAAGTTGTGTGCACAAAAAGTGATGACCTTACCCAAAACTCCTTCTCCCCATATTCTCACCACAAGATATCTGCCAACCTGCCCTCCTTTCCGTACACAGGAAACAGGATTCAACAATTCTTCTCAATGAGCCTTCTTGTCCGAGTCGTTCGTTCTTTTGTCATGTGACTCCCAAAGACGCTATGCAATGCAATAGATTCAAAAGAACGAACGACTCGGCCTAGGAGATTCATGAGAAGAACCGTTCAATTATGTTTCCTGTGTAATGCACTGCATCGTGTCTATGAGAGTCACATGACAAAGGAACAAATTATTTGGACCAGAAGAGAGGTGAGCTGCTGTTGTGGATTTTGCTCCAACTATCAAGTTGCTGAATGTTTTCAACATTTTCGGGGGTTGCGCTCATTTAAGGTCTTCCTGTTCTCTACAGAAGCATTCTCAGTGATGTTCTTCCACTCTTGAAGCGCGCATGCCACTTTGAACAACTCATTGCAGCATTGCTTAAACTTTCTGAATCATGTCAAACATCTCTGTGGCAGATTTGTCCAGTTTCATGCAGAATTTCACGTTTGCTCCTTTTTCTAAATTGCTGTCTATGATGAAGGTCAGCTGTTCTAGAGTAGTTCTTGCAAGAACAGTAATGTCAAGTGCATTTGCAAAACCCATCAAGCACCATGATGAAACTGGCTCTAATGAAGATCATCCCAGGAAAGCAAGACCAAAAATTACCTCTGAAGAGAAGAGAAGTTCATTTAGAGTTACCAGCCTCAAATATCACATCATCTTAGATTAGAGCCTTATCAATTGTTTAAAGGAAATGAAAGAGATTTAATGTTACATTGTTGACAATGAGAAAGAGATAAAAATCAGGGAAAACCATGGAATTAGAAGGAACGTCCAAACTCTGACTGGTATTGTTTATATAGTTTTCAGTTCCCACACACACCACACTCACTCGGAAGAAAAGCGTTATCGACCGCTTCAACTCTAGTGTTGTTAAGATGCGAGAGTGCAGGTACTGTATGCTATCCCCCCCTCTCTATACTCATGGTGTATAGGTGGCGTATGGTTCCGTATGTGGTAATCTGGGGTGGCCAGATTTAATTTCATTTCCTTGGGTTGGCAATTTACTGTAGGATGGGGCAAAATGCTAATCCACGTCCATAGAAAATAATGCAATGTTGCTCTAAAATTTTAATATAACATTAAAATACATAGATTATATTACATAGATTCATGATCATTAGCTAGTAACAGTTAAAATAAAAATTTCAGTGTTATCCTTCCAATTCATAAATTACTAGTGTTGACTAATTACATGCTTGGTCATTGTAGTTAGTTGGGCCAGAGAATCTGGTAGCTAGCTAGCTTTGCACAATGTTGCTCATGTTGACAGTCGTCACTATTAGAGAGAAATGAAATGAACTATTCCAGAGATATTGTATTGAACATTATCCGTTATTAAAACTGGCCAGCAAGATTTGTCAGGTTCTTATTTAACATCATATAATAATAATAATAATAATAATAATAATAATAATAATAATAATAATAAAAGATAGAAGACAATATAAGATAACCTGACAGTCAGGTGTCCCCATCAACAAATGCATCAGCTACATCTGTGTTAAATAGTATGTTACTTTAAATACACAATGTGCCTTAAATAACATTGACTTTTTCCCTCTACAAGGCAGGATAAAGTAAAATATGACTTTTAACCTAAAACTATTCTTGGAAAAGTGTATATCAGCTGTGCGAGCTCTCTCTCTCTCTCTCTCTCTCTCTCTCTCTCTCTCTCTGTCTCTCTCTCTCTCTCAGGCATTGTGGAAGTTCTGATGTGTCGGGAAAGGGCACGGAACTCTCTGGGTCATGTGTTTGTGTCTCAGGTATGGTCACACCTGCTCATACCTGTGGGATCAGGCTTTTGTTCCGCACCTGTTAAAACCTCAGCAGACAATTTCATCCCATCCACACTCTTTCTATCTGATATATTTGTCATTTGTAAAACTTATTTTGTTTGTCAAAGTCAGACGGTACCTGGAGGAGGCTATAATTCATTTTTGACAGCATGTGAAATCTAAAAAAAAAAAAGAGAGAGAGAAAAATTGTGAAGATTTATGATGTTCCTTTGGTCTTGCTGAATCTTCTTTCTTGGCATCATTTCTCAGTTTTGTCAATATTTCTCCCACTCGTTGCTTCATATTTCTCTTTGTAGATGCGAGAGTTGGTGTCAGGTCTGCAACATGACACGGCAGTTCGTGTGGTGATCTTTAGGAGTCTGGTGCCTGGAGTCTTTTGTGCAGGTCAGCTTTTGTCTATAAAGAGCCATATATTCAACAAAGCCATTATATTTGTTAAGCTAGATTGAATGTGTGTGACCTATGATTCTGTTAAAGGTGCTGATCTAAAGGAGAGAGCACAGATGAGCAATTCTGAGGCTGAGCAGTTTGTTCTTGGACTTCGGGCACTAATGAATGAAATAGGTGAGACATCATTATATTACCATTACTTTAAAAAAAATCTAATTTCTGCTTGCTTCATTAAGCACTACATCCATGGTTAATCCAGATCCTATCCGACAAATACTGAGAACATGGCATGGGAACTTTTTATGAAAGACTCAGTATAACTGTAGAGGTTATAAAATTAGACATTCAGCATAAAATAGCTCTATAAAAGAGCAGCTGGTTGCTAGTGTGATAAATAATCTGTCATCATGCTTGCTGTACTCTTCAACTGCCAGCGGCATTGCCCATGCCAACTATCGCTGCAATGGACGGCTTTGCTCTAGGTGGTGGGCTGGAGCTGGCACTGGCGTGTGACCTCCGTACAGCTGGTAAGTGTCACCTTAGACCTTCTGAGGGTAGGGTGGGGCAGGGCCAAAAACAGGAGCACGGTCCCTACATGACGAAATGGAGTAATAGGATTTGTTTCTTGTTTATTTATTTATCTAAGCCATCATGACAGAAGCTTACAGCCACATTCTTTCTGAGTTTGCATCTGTGCAATTTTTGTTTTGCAGCATATACTGCTCAGATGGGGCTGATCGAGACCACGCGGGGACTCCTTCCAGGGGCGGGTGAGATATAGGAAAAATAGTGGAGTGAAAATACATCCTTTGATAGTTTATGGAGAAGACAGAGAGGCAAACCACGAGCCACTAAAAGTCTACCAGCTGAGTGTGCTTTCCCCCTCACTGTGCACTAGGGGGCAGTCAGCGTTTGCCACGGGCAGTGGGATTTGCTATGGCGAAGGAGCTGATCTTTACCGGGCGGCGTGTCGGAGGGGAGCAGGCTCTACACCTGGGATTAGTGAATCGCGCCGTCCCACAAAACCAGAGCGGAGATGCAGCTCATAAAGATGCTCTAAACCTGGCCAAGGAAATCCTCCCTCAGGTAGGTCAGACTGACACACAAGCACAGATTGAGTTATTCAGGTTCACCAAAGGACATAAAAGATTCTACTGTCAGAGGGATTTAGAGATTTTGTGTCTTGTTTCCTTTCTAGCGGTACCGTTCGTACAGTAATCTTCCAGCATTGTGTACGCACTGTGAGACTTGGGTTTATAATAAAAGAGAAATAGCTACTTTCCACTACATGTGACCTGAAAGTTTGTCTATAATATGGCAGTGGATGAGTGATGAGTGATATGGTTGTCTGTGCCAGAACTTGGATCTTTATTCACATATTTAATCACTATAAAAACAATGAATAAACCTAAGAATATACAGTAAAATAGCTTGAAAGTTGCCTCTTTGCATGATAGACTTGCCTTACAGAATGATTCCTTTTTCATTTTCTCCAGAATCAGGGAACTTGGGAAAACCTGTTTGAAACAAATAGCATTATTATTATTTTTTATATTATTTAATGAGATATTATTTAATGTCTCCATATCTCCCACTACTTAAGTATTTTTTTTTTACACTGTGTTGGCACCCTTCATTGGAGCATGCTTGTTTTCATGAAGGGTGCCAATGATTATAGAGTACTAAAATAACTGCTTATGACTAGTGATGAATAAATAAATTCTCTTGAAAGCATATGAATCAATCTACATGAATGTCCCTTCTAGGTGAATTTTTTTTTGTATTTAGGAGAAGGGAGTGTAATTCTTTGTGCCAAAACATAATTAGGCTGTACTGCAACTGCGTCCTGCTTTTTCACATGAAGCTGTTTTTCTCTCTCTGGCCCTCACTGGAGTGGAGATGAGTGAGGCTATTTACGTCACACAGATGGACACCAGAACACTGCCATCACCTTCCAAGAGTCCGATTAGGGCTCACTTTCATAACAGGTTTCTTGATGCTTATTAGGTTTGAGAATGTTACGTTACCTACTCTGGCTTTTGTAGGCTCCTTTTGCGGTCAGGATGGCCAAGGAAGCCATGAACCGAGGAATAGAGGTGGACATCGCTTCAGGAATGGCCATCGAGGGCATGTGCTATGCTCGGGTGAGACTGATTAAACACAGATTTACACAGATTATATATAAACAATCTGTATGTTCTGTTATTAAGCCTAACAGGGTTATTCCTTGTATTTTTTATCACCCACCCAAGATTTCATTTGATCAGCTTTATCTTTGATTACAGCATACAGTGTAGTGTCTACTTTGTGTGAAAATGCTCCCAGAACCACTCTTTCACTATTTGAGTCCTGCAATATGCCTGTGGCATCAGGGAAGAGAAACTCCATAGATGTGACTTAATTTTATTGCAACACAATGCGGAGCCTAGATCTGACCACCTGAAGCAACCCCAGATCATAACACTGTCTCCAGAGGCTTGTACAGTGGCCACTGTGCATGATGGATGCATCGCTTCATGCACTTCGCTTCTTACCCTGACACAGCAATCAATCAATCTTCATCAGACCACATCACTTTTATCTGTTACTCCAAAATCCAATCTTTATGCTCCCTAGCAAACTGAAGCTTTTTATCTGATTAATCTTACTAACATGTGGTTTTCTTATGGACACATAAGAAGTCCATTTCCAGTACTGGTTCTGTTCTCATCACATTGTGGGTGTATGGAAATGCTCTTACTTTGACTATAAATTTTGCTCTGGTGAAACGCTGCAGTTTCACCATGTGTTAAAGTGATCGCCATTCATGATTTTTTTCTGACCACATTTCTTCCAGAAAGTTCACGTTTCTATCCTTCCAGGTTTTGATAATGTTCTTGTAATTTCAAATATCCCTAGTTATTTCTTGATGCATTCCAATATTTTGACCCTACTGAAAAGGTGACTTTTTATGGCCAGACAGTGTATATATTTTCTGTTATATACAGTATATTTATGCCTGTCAAGTCATTCATGCTTCTCTCCTGCAGGTTATTCCAACACAAGACAGGCGAGAAGGAATGGCAGCTTTTATAGAGAAAAGGCAGCCCAGATACACTGGAGAGTAAAGACACAAATCTCACGCAGAGATTCAAAAGTACTATTTTGTGATTCCAGCCTTACTGGATCATTATTCTTCACTTCATACTTTTGAATAACATACATATTGGCAATATACTGTTTTTTAAAGTAAAGAATAAAATACTTGCAGTGTGCTGTTTTAGGAAACCCAACAACAGCAAGGTGGTGTGTTATCACCTAATTTGTTTTCCAGGAAACCAAAGTGATTGACCTTGCTGCTCGGACAGTATAAAAGATTAATCAACTCCTTCTGAACAAAATAAAGAATTGAACAAGATTTTAGCTATTAACAATGTTATCTGACTCTACGTCTACACTATCTGCGTCTACACTAGACAAGGCACTTTCTTAAATGCAGGACAATCTCACTCACTCAACATCTATACTGCTTTATCCTGTATTCAGGGTCGCGGGGACCTGGAGCCTATTCCAGGAGGCTTAGGGCACAAGCCAGGATACACCCTGGCCAGGGTGCCAATCTATCGCAGGGCACACACACATACACTCACTCACTACAGGCAATTTGGGAATGCCAATTAGCCTAATCTTCAGGTCTTTGGACTGTGGGAGGAAACCAGAGATTGAGTCAATACAATATCTTGAAGCTCAATACAAATATTTTAGTATTATAATTTATAATGCACTCTCCTTTAAGCTTCTTTTTCAACAATAGGTAGCAAAACCAAAAAATTTTTGGTTGGGTTTTTATTTATAACAGATAACAGATCTTGTCTTCCAAGTCCATAGTCCATACGAATCTGGGGGAAACGGGTGCTTAAAACGTCTGCTCCCTCAGACTGAGATCACAAATTTATCTGAATCTTTGTAACCTGGTCTCACTGGAGTCTTGGAAATACTTTAAAGGACAGAATAATAGCTTTACTTAACTGTATATGTTTTGAATGTTAAATGTCTTTTTGGCTGTAATTTTAGTTATTTGTTTTATGTCAGAAACTCTATGTAATGATGCTGTCTTTTTATTATAATTCAGTATATGGTCCAAACCATAATAAACACATTAATTATTAAAATTTGTCATATCCAGTATTGTGTGTACTGAAGTAATACTGGTTAGATTAACATTGTAATTGTTAGTCAAACATGAGTTCAATCTCTTTACACACTTTCAAAATATAATCATCAGGTTAAATGATGATTTAAAGGTAAAATAAGTTTACAAATCTTTATACCAAAACAGGGGAACATTAATACAGTTTACATGTATAGAGAATTTCTACTAATGAGATAAATACCAAGACCTTCACTACAACAACAAAGAACATAAATATTTTATAGTAGTTCTTATGAGATCATTATAAATCAGTCATGATTATCACAATTATGTTTTATAAGCTTTTATACATTTCATTAAAATTATTTATTCATTGTCCCATTTCAAAGAAAGTTGGCTTCTTTTAAGAAATTAAGTGATTCAAATGAGAAACCACATTCATCCGTGAGAACAGGACTATTTCAAACTTAGCAAAGTGTCTAGAAATGTGAACAATTTTATTATTGGCTTATTGTACTTTTACAAAAGGAAATATGAAATAGGTATGACTATATTCAAGATATTTTTCTTGGTAAAATGTTTTTTTTTGCAGTGATAGGGGAATATAGTTTTTATTAAAGAAAAAAAAAATCACGTTTTGCTGGAAACAGTTATTCTACCAAACTTAAAGAAACCTGACTACCTTTAAAAAAACTAAAGAATAATAAATTTTGCTGTACCTGAACATATTGTTACCCGACATCCTAGAATACAAAAATGCCACTGGGGCAGCTCTGGCCCTTTGGGGCATGACTCCACAAGACCTTTGAGGGGTGTTGTGATGTGGGACATTACTCCTTTCCTGCAGTGTGGGGTGTGGTATCCATGGACCTGACTTGTTTGTCCAGCGCATTCCATGGATGCTCAATCAGAGTGATATCTGTGGAATTTGGAGGCTGGATCAACAACCTTGAACTTTGATTCTGTCACAAGTTTACTCTATATAATTGATAATCACTGTTATTCAATTCACTTGCTGATGTTGTTAGTGTTGTGGCGACTTAAGCTCTTGACCTGTATTTGCATGATTGTTGGCACTGTGCTGCTGCACCATGATTAGATAATTCCATAAATGTGCCCAATGTTCCTAATGAAGTCAGTGGTGAGTATGTACACACAAACACACACACACCAGAATTCAAGTCAAGCTGTAGAAGCATCTTAAGGACCACTAATAGGAGTAGGATGCACCAGAGCTCAAAGGCACATGTCACAAAGGCTTTGAAAACTTATGGAAATTGGATATTTCAGTCTTTATTTTTTTTAATTAACAAAACACTCAGAACACTTGTCTTTACGTTTGTTGTTGTGGAGATCTGTGTGTAGAATGATGAGAAAAAAAATTATTTGTATCCATTTTAGAGGAATGTGAAACTGAGAAATATGGAAAACCTGAAGGGGTCAGAAAACCTGCTGTCAGCATTGTACATGTATAAACATTTTCCCCATGTGACTTTATTTTTCGCACAATATTCAATCTCTATTCCTCAAGTAAATAGTCCCATATACTAAATGAGAACTATAACACGAGAATATTTAACCATTCATAAAAATATTGTCTGGATGTTCATTGTTTTACAATTTGGCAAATGCAGGCATGTGTATGTTTTAAAATCAACTAGTCCTTCTTTTGGTAGCTTCCAAGAACTGACGGTTGCATGGTCTCTCTCTGCAACATTTGAATAACAGGTCAAAGAAGGGGTAAAGAGGGGTGCGTCTTAGCTGTGCAGTTATGAGCAATAAAGCTCATGGGTTAACACTGTCCAAATCTTAGATTCACACTCTGATGTTCTTAAGACCTCATGATATATGCATGTATGTATATATCCACACATGCTGTACAAATAAAATAGTTTTGTGTTAAACCTCTCACACTGAACTGTTATGCCAAAGTGTAACCACCACCAAACCCCTGAAGTCCCAACACTTAAACATGCATACAACTCTATACATCCATGTAGAAGAATTTATCAATGAACACAATCTTAAAACGGTATACACTGGAGATTTCAGAAATTTGTAATATTTATTGCAACGTGTCCACAGTCAGTCAGAACTGAATTTGAATCCATCCCACCACGCACATTGAGAATCCAAAAAACATAAAGCATGCTCTCCCAGCACATGCAAACATGCTGCCATGCTATTCTCTTTCATTCTTGCCAGTCTTCACCCCGTATTTCCCCCCAAGCAACAGAGATGATAAAATAAACAGACATTCTAATTTCGAAACTGAGAATTAAATAATTCGCTTTGTGCAAATGAACGCTTGTTAGGTTTCTCCCGCTGATTAGTGCTCCGATTTGTTGTTGGAAGTGAGCACACATGGGCCAGAAGAATGTAATTAAACAAGCCATATGAGGACACAGACAAATACACACAAACAGTTTCCAGGTAGTACACCATGCGTCATCCAGAGACTCGTCACGTGATGTCCATCTCATGGAACGTCTCTCTCTAAAATGAAAATGAAAAAAAAAAAAAGCCACAAGTCAACAGTATACATCACATATATAGTGATTATATAAAACAACCTTTTTTGAATAAAAAGAAGCAAAATAAAAATGACCCCCTTTTTCCATGTTTAATCTCTGCACTTGTCGCTGAGTGTCAAAAAGATGCCCGTGTGTTACTCTACAGTTCCTTTCTATTGTTTGTATAACGAGTTTGTGTCTCTAACTGCATGATGTATATACAACACCTCTGTGTGTGTGCGCTTGCGTCACTCCCGTGTGGCCCGTACGTGCTCTGTAGCGATGAAGGCTGTCCAGAATGCTCTCAGCTAATCGTCTTACATCGCAATGCGTTTCAGGATGTGAATTCACGGCTTCCAGATGTTGCAGTCCTCCTTCTTCTAACAGCATGCTACAGTAGCGTGCAGCTACACATACACACAAAAAAAAAAACATGTTAAGGATATTGTTTGTTGCTAATGTTTATTCGAGTTCTCAGTGTGTGATTCTCACCGTTCTTGCTACACACATGCTGCATGGCCCAGGCTGCCCACAGCTGAACCCCAGGAGTCTGGAAGCACCCCAGCAAGGGGAAGAAAGGATTAAATGATCTGAAAAGAAAAACGCATTCGTATTCTGATGAGTTCTAAACAGCACGTCACACACAGAGAAAAGCACAGGCTGTGGGAGATGTTTTTTTTTTTTTACCTGTAGGCCACCATTTCACATTCAGGTGTGGGCCACTTCAGGATTGCTGAGTGCTGCGACACAAAAACCACTTGATTTCTCACAAACAAACAAAACACATCTGTGCAACCTGCTGCGCAACATGCAAAATCTGCTTATATTTTATTCATACCATGCACTAGGAACCCTGATACAGCTCATAACAGCCTTTTAAAATGATTTACAGGTTTCCTGTAGCAGCAGAGACAGAAAAAGGGCACAACGTACCAGCTGCTCCAGCAGTGTAGACCTGAGGGACAGGTCGAGGGTCCACATGGTCTCGCCCCGGGAAGTGAGGTGGGCGAGGATCCCTGCAGCGAAGTAGCTCACCTCTACTTCAGGACTGTGCAACAGGGACCTGATATGATCCAGGAAGCCCTGTACCATCAGCTCTGCATGCAGCTCGCCCACTTCGGCTATGTTGTTCTGAATCACACACACACACACACACAACACACACCACACACACACACACACACACACAGTATATATTAGATGGTTTGGCTTATTTTTATTAATCCATGCAGACCGGAGCTGAAATTTTCACAAAAGAAAAAGGGATTGTAAATTGCTGACATCTGAACGGTAATTAGGACTGTAAGCAGCTGCGTCCTGCCCACACAGGGACGAGCTAAATAAAGCAATCCATTAGCGCAAGCAGCTTATCAGACCCGCACGGGGCACAGGCTGACTTTCACATGTTAAATTCTTATCTCAGATGAACTGGAACAGAATACGAAGAACTCCCTTCTACTGCTCAAATACATGCAAGGAACGGTTTGTTCATACCAAGTGACAGACACTTACCAGTAAGCCTAGGACCTTCTGCTGAATGGAAGACTCAGAAGGGAAGGACTGAAGCAAAACAGAAAAAGGACACGAGAATCAATACATTTATTTTAATTGCTTCCTTAAATGTCTACCTGTGTGTATGTTTGTTACTGATGTGTCCTTTGTTATATTGATACATCATTCATCTATGTTTAATTTGACCTAAACTGAGTGGGTTTGTGGGTGGTTAGGGTATAAAAAGAAACTGGCGAACTGTTGTACAACCTCTGTCATAGTCTTCACTGACGGATATTGCTTTATGTCAAATAAATAAATAAATAAATAAATAAATAAAAAATAATCATCATTTAAAAATTGAAGGAAAAAGTGATGTCCGGGGGGAAAAAAGCCAGAATTCCAGAAATTATTATAGACAAAAACAACAGCCTTTGTTTCAAGCCGCATCACACCACCCTGAAGTTTGTTACTTTCCAATAACATCAGATCCTTCATATCACGTTTTTTTTCCTTCCCTCTCTTTTCATATGCCTGGAATTTGTCAACAAATAAAATGTTTCAATAATTAATAAATAATTTTTTTGTACTTTTAAAAGTTCATGGCTTGAGTTAATACTATGGAATATCCAATGCTTCTGTTACTGTATATACAGTCGTTCCCTCACCTGCCTTTCATTCTACTGTATGTGATAACACGACAAGAATTACAACTTGCCATGTTAAACATCCTCGAATGGCAAAACACTTCAAACCTCAAACTAGGAGGGGTGTTCAAGTTTGTTGGTGCAGAATAACTGAACACAGTTATGAAAGTAAAGACTCTTAAGTTTATTCATTATTTCTCTATATAATCACCTGCTACACTAATGCACGTATCCCAGCATTTCACTTAGGCTTGGTAGAAAGTTTTCTCAGTAGGCTTGAGCCACAATCGGACTGCCTGCTTCATGCCCGAAACGCTGGCTTCCCAGGAACTCCTTTAATGGTCCAAATATGTGGAAATGGCTTGAAGTGAGGTCAGGACTGTACAATGGATGTGGCAATAGCACCCAGCGGAGTCCCTGTAATGTGCAAGTGGTGCTGGCGAATGATTATGTGTACAGTTCCCTAAAGACAGATGTGTTTTCTTCTGCAAGTTGGCGACAAGTTATCTGTCGACATTCAAGGATCAGGGGTTCCATTTGCTGAATGTTCACAGGAACAACTACAATGGGCTACGAGCTACTTCAGGCAGGATCATCATTCATTCAGATGTACAGCCTCCTTTAAAACCTTTGCATCATTCACATGTTTTATTGAGTCTCATCACAGGGTCATCATACAAAATCTTGTATAAGTAAAAACTTTAAAGGCTGTTTAATACGGTAAACGTTTAAACACATTATACTGTATAGTGCGTCACTGGTCAACTTTTTTTTTTGTTTGTTTGACATTGTTGCTAACTTAAGAACTAGTAACTACAGTTAGGCTCTAAGCCTCAGGTCATGCACAAAAATGAGGCTAAGATTTACCCATAATGTAAGATTAAAATTTTTATTATGGACTTCACAAGGCACAGACACCCTGTGAAATGTTTAAATACATTAAATTAATTACAGTAGTGTGTGCGTTTGTTTGCGTGCGCGCGCGTGTACCTCCAGCACTCGAATAAAAAGCTCAAGGCCCTGATTCTCGATAAAATGTCGGCATGTGGTAGGCGACTCGTCTGTTAGGTTCCACAGAGCGCTGAGTGTGAACTTCAGTGTGGCGTCCACTGTGCCTTGAGACGTCTTCTGACGCACAATGTGCAGGAGTTGCTAGAGAGAGAGAGAGAGAGAGAGAGAGAGAGAGAGAGAGAGAGATTACAAGACTAGTTAATAAAGGCATGAATGAGGTCATTAAAGAAATGCATAATTCATGTAGTTATTGTGGCTATAGTTATTATTACATGGTTTTGACTTTGTTTTTGACGTTTATCTTGCCTTAACAACAATCAGTTACTAAGGACTAAGACTAAGGATTTCACCCGTTACATCTTCCTATCAGCTTCAGCCTACTCATCCACTAACTGGTTCAGCTAGAGCTTGTAGGCGTCTAATTTATCCACTGCATTATTTATTTACACAAATAATGTGTTTGGAATTAAAGAACAAAAACAAATACTAAGTGAACTTAAAGCATAAATAAATATATTTGTACACAAAAAAAAAACATTATGTCTTGATGAACCTTCCATCTCAATCCCTAATTGAGTCCTTCTCGAATACATCATGAAACATTGCACCATTTATGAATTTTCTCTCTCTAAACATGATAAACTAAGTTATTGTTTTTTGTCTTTTAATCCAAATGAATTGCGACACGTTTCAGTTTGTTTCAATTGTGGTGCAGTTTATTACTTATTCTTCACTGTGTAACTGTTGCCCCTGCTGCTTTCAGGTCGCCCTGGGACTTATTTTTTTAAAAAGAGTAAATGTACTATAACAGTAAGTAGTAGTAGTTACCACTACTACAATTTATTATAATTAATATTTATTGAACAATGTATAGGTAGCATATTCTGATGGACAAAAATTCCCATTAAATAAGGCTCCCATTACATTATGAATTAATGAATTAAACCGTTCCAGAGCCTTTCGGTCTTTACATGCGTAGTATGGTTAAGTAGGAAAGTAGTAGGAAGTAGAGTTGAGTTTTGGGTTTTAAGGGTTACAATGAGTCCCTCATGTGACTTTAACTACTATTTGAGATTTTATACATTATTATTCATTAAAAATTAACAGATAGTGTTGTGCATGAAAGTGTTAAAAATATCACCATCTGTTGAACACGCAAATTTTCTTTTGGTAAATGGCGAAGTGAATGGATCAGTTTGACAAAAGAAAGTGAACATGAGAATCATTGTCATGCAGGGTGCTGAATGTGAGCGGCAAAGTCTTAGTTTTTAGGAGTTGCTAATATTGCTAATATTCTGTGAGCTCAAGAAAGAAGTCCTCTCGAAGTCCTACACAACACACATGCAGGCTAATAAAATGCACAAGGGTGAGAAGTGTCCAGTGACGTGAAACACTGAAGTAAAACACTGTAGGGTACCTTGTTTTTCAAAAAAAAGTATAAATTATTATTCTTTTTTTT
>JAAGKR010008512.1:0-27697 GCA_011419295.1 Clarias macrocephalus
TGTTTAGTGTGTGGTTGGTGTGTTTAGCGTGGTGTTTAGTGTGTGGTTGGCGTGTTTAGCGTGGTGTTTAGTGTGTGGTTGGCGTGTTTAGCGTGGTGTTTAGTGTGTGGTTGGTGTGTTTAGCATGGTGTTTAGTGTGTGGTTGGTGTGTTTAGCACGGTGTTTAGTGTCTGGTTGGCGTGTTTAGCGTGGTGTTTAGTGTGTGGTTGGCGTGTTTAGCGTGGTGTTTAGTGTGTGGTTGGCGTGTTTAGCGTGGTGTTTAGTGTGTGGTTGGCGTGTTTAGCGTGGTGTTTAGTGTGTGGTTGGCGTGTTTAGCATGGTGTTTAGTGTGTGGTTGGCGTGTTTAGCGTGGTGTTTAGTGTGTGGTTGGTGTGTTTAGCGTGGTGTTTAGTGTCTGGTTGGCGTGTTTAGCGTGGCCGTCATGTTTAGCATGGTGTTTAGCATGGTCATGAGTTTAATGATGCCACCAGGTCTTTAACCCTCCTCCTGAGGTAGTGGATAACATATCAAAGTTCTGGTCAGTCTGACCTTCACACTTCTCCTCTATTCAGGGTCCAAGTCCTGAACAAAGCACACAGAGCTCAGACTTCTGAGCTGATTATAGCCAAGCCCCCATCATGCCCCCTGCCCACTTTAATACCCCCCCAACACACAACACCGACCCTGCAATGGGTTCCTCGGGGAGCCAAGGCCATGGTCCAGCGTGACCCTGGGCAACTCCAGCCATGTTTGGACACATCTGAGCACAAAGCAGCACCAGCACTAATCCATCAGATTAGCATACGGGACAGGACAGAGGAGGGCAGAGGGCTCCGGACCACCGTGTCCAGTGTCGGCATGGAAACAGACGCATTGTCCAAACGGGGATGCACCCTCCCGCTGTTATGCCAGGGGTGATCTGGGTTCTGCTGCCACTTAATCTGGTTTCAGTCTTCATCCTGACAGATGTACGATCTGCTTTTATCTCTGACAGACAAGAACATCTTAACATTTTCTCTACCACACACACACACACACACACACACACACACACACACACACACACACACACACACACACACACACACACTTCTCAGAGGGAGTAGATAAGTTTATTATAACTGGAGATGCAACTCAGGTCTCAGTTATATTAAATTCCTTATCGTTTCTATAGTAACTGCTTAGATGCACGAATATGTAACAGAGTCTCAGTATTTATTAACAATGTTTGATTGTTGAGGTTGTGGTGATGCTTTTTTAATTCATGTGAGGAGTCTCCAGTGGCAGAGCTTTGTTACTCCAATTCCCAGCATGGGAAAGTCTTCTGCTCTCAATGGAAAAGGTATACAGTATATATGCGCACAAAATGTAATAAAAATATAAATCTAAGAATATATACAATGGCCATTCTATATATTGTTATATTTATATTTTTTATTCCATTCATTTTCTTGGCTCTTTCTTACATTCCCTTTAGTGCTCTGAGAGCTACCAAACAAATTTTGTTTTATAGCGACAATGACGGTCTCCTTCCAGGTCTTCTTATCCCAAATTCGGTTGTTTTCTTTGATTGATGCAGGAAGTGATTTGACCCTTCTGAACCAGGATTTGTCTCCTGATGTGGACACTCACTGTATCAGTTAGGCTTAAATAACGTTGCCAGCTGAACCATATTAACCACTGCAGTAATTATCCAATGGAAGGCTCCTAACCTTTACCTTTTTACTTAGTTAAATCCAGGTGGTAACTTTATTTGTCCAGGGAGTGTATATATATATACAGACCAAAAGTTTGGACACACCTTCTCAAAAAGGTTGAATTTGTATTATAAAAAAAAAGCAGCTAAGTAAAGAAAAACGAGCGGCATCATTACTTTAAGAAATGAAGGTCAGTCAGTCCGAAAAATTGGGAAAACTTTGAAAGTGTCCCCAAGTGCAGTCACAAAAACCATCAAGCGCTACAAAGAAACTGGCTCACATGCGGACCGGCCCAGGAAAGGAAGACCGAGAGTCGCCTCTGCTGCGGAGGATAAGTTCATCCGAGTCACCAGCCTCAGAAATCGCAGGTTAACAGCAGCTCAGATCAGAGAGCAGGTCAATGGCACACAGAGTTCTAGCAGCAGACACGTCTCTAGAACAACTGTTAAGAGGAGACTGTGTGAATCAGGCCTTCATGGTAGAAGATCTGCTAGGAAACCACTGCTAAGGACAGGCAACAAGCAGAAGAGACGCGTTTGGGCTAAAGAACACAAGAAAGAACACAAGAAAGAAAACTCGCTGAATGAGAAGGGGCGTCCAAACTTTTGGTCTGTACTGTAGAGAGAGAAATTAAAACATTCTGAAAGATGTATACAGATACATTGCTATGTATATTGGAAGTAAGAAAGAAAAGAGGAATCTCCCCCAAAAAGACAGACAGATGGACAGACAGACAGACAGACAGATAGATGTAAAAATTTGTGTTGTTAATTTATGTTGTATGTATGTAACACCTTGGTGCTGGAGGAACGTTGTTTGGTTTCACTGTGTACTAACTGTATATGGTTGGAGTGACAATTAAAGCCTACTTGACTTGATTTGAAAAATCTACACTGTTCATTCTTTGATTTACAGACTGAAACTAAAGAAAGTGTGTTTTTTATCCTTACTTTACTCATTTAATGGGTTATTAATGATATTACTGTAAATCATTAGTAATGAAAGCACTAACGTGTGTCCTGGGTCTTGTGTTATTAATAAGGTCGGATGTTACGGTGAATAATCTGAGCACAGACCCACAGAAGATCGGATCTGTTTCATCATATCCTCAGAAATGATTATTAATATCGGACCACCAACCTCGCTCTCCTCCAGAGGCATGAGCCACTTGTCCAGCAGCTCGTTTCCTGTCAGGCAGGCCGTGTGTGTGTGTGTGTGTGTGTGGTGGAGGCAGAGAGGGGCGGTCACGAGGGGGGCTTGCTCTGACAAGCCTGTGTGTTCTCATTCAGCAGCGAGGTCGTGTGTCAGGGGTGAGAGTTCACTCCCGAGGGTGTGCAGGGGTTACGGTGGCCTGGGGCAGGTAGACTCCTAATTGGCCCATGGAGATTTTTTGTGCTTTTGGCAGGCTGAGTGAGGAACAGAGTCGAGCGGACTCGCACTGCGCGGGTGAGAAATGTCATGGGGTTAAACGTTTCTCCTCGGCACAGACTGTACAGACTGAACACTCGCGCTGGATGGAAAATGTAAAACTGGCAGCGATTAGTGATAAGTCCAAAGGAACGCCACGATCAGTTCAGGGTTATATAGCACAATAAAGCGTCTTTATCTAACACGCTATTAGCGGAAATATTACGCTACGAGGCCAGGGGTTAAATTACAGAGGCAGCGCTGGAGCTCTGGCTGATAAACTCAACCAGGATTCACTTCAGGCGAGATAACATTAACCCTTTATACTGTGACTGAAGGAAAACTCGCACTGTGTTGTGCTGTTACAGGAAAGTAACCAACAACAGGCTGGTGTAATGAAGTAGACTCAGTTGGTCTCATCGTTCATTTTAGATCGCTAGTATCAAAGCGACGGAGCATTACAGGATGATGTCCTGCACTTCTCACGTATCTGCAGTTCCCCAAGGATGATGAGGGACATCCTCCAAAACATGCTACGTCCTCTTCTACAGCAGCTTCATAGTGTTGAAGAAAATTGGATGGATGGATGGATGGATGGATGGATGGGACATTTTGATTTGGATCCCGAACCTGATAATCTTTACACTCTCTCCCGTGAGTCTGAGCCGAGCCGAGTCTGATCAGGTTTTGTTTTCAAGGCTGCTGGACATCAGGACTGTTTAACTGGCCTTTATTTACTACAGTAAAGCAATAAAAAATACTAAGCTCTAACACTATTACAACCACTCGGTCACTTACACACACACACACACACACACACACACACACACACACACACACACACACACACACACACTATAATGCCTCCTTATCCATCCCTGCCGATTTGTTGACATAACTCTGCCGTTACCTCAGCGCAGAGCCGACACTGAGAGCTGCCTAATTTCATTAACAAGAGAAGAGCTGCAGCTGGAGAGCAGAAGAGCAAGCGGCAGAATACACGGGAGGGAGCGATGGAGTGTGAGAGGGAGCACTCCTGCATTTCTTTCCCCTGAGTGAATAACAGGAATGTGTTGAGTGGAGTGTGTGAGAGTGTGTACGAAAGGCAGAACATGCAGCCATGTGGAGGAGCAGAGAGAGAGAGAGAGAGAGAGAGAAATAAACACTATCACTGCATAATGCACGTAATCAAACATACTGTACATGAAGCCATTCCCGTCTCCGAGTCCTGGGAACGCCGCCTGATCCGCGTCACAGAACCTAAATCTGTTAAAAACCTCAACGCAAAACGCTTTCCTGTCATTTGTGGTTGTAGTTGATCATTCTTTTTAATCTGTAATCCATGATTTTTTTTTTCCTCCTCATCTCCAGGTCTATAGTGTGTGTGAGATTAGAAGATAAGAAGATCATCACATCTCCTTACGCTGAGAAAAGACCAGAAACCCTGTTCACGTGGCAGACTCCAAAAATATCTAAAGGAAGATGATGTAAAGATTTAAACATGTAAAAGTATTTGAGGATAAAAACACAAAGCCAGGATGAGCGTTTCACTGGACATGGACACGAGAGAGAGAGAGAGAGAGAGAGAGAGAGAGAGAGAGAGAGAGACTATATAAGGAAATGATGGAAGTAAAGGGAAGATTCTGCATAAATAAATTAATTAATTAATTAATTAAGAAATAAACAAAGTAAAGAAATAAAAGAGATAAGGGAAGGAAGGATGGAAAAGAAGGAAGTAAGAGGAAGGAAGGAATATTGAATTGGAGCTGTATACATATATACATGAAAACAAATAAAAGAAGGAAGGAATTAAATGTTGCAGAAAGAATGAAATCAAAAAGTAAAGACCAAGGGAGGAAAGAGGAATTTCTACATTATTATTATTATTATTATTATTTATGAAGAAGGAAAAGGGAAAGGCTTAAAAAAACTAAGTATAATAGGAAAAAATATAGATAAACAGACGCTAATCTCCGTCTTCACTGTCAGCTGAATCGCTACAAATCCGCACGCAGTGAGACGTTACAGCTGACCAAACCTGAAAATAACGGAAAAAAAAAATGCTAAAACTAAATTTTGTCCAAATTTCCAGCACGGATTCGAATCGAGAGCGCGTAGTTCAGGCGTCAATGCTCTTCCTCCCTCCACCCTCAGTCAGGGGTCGTTTTATCTGCACTACACATCATCGTGAGAGGGTGAACTGATTTATTCACAAAAATTCATTTCCATGAAGCACAACATCATAGTAAACAGAATTTGTGTTATTTTCTGGGTGCAAATCCACATCTGTGTTAGTGTCAGCGTCTACAGCAGGACGTAACGGAGGTGGGACGCGAAGACAACACGTGGTATTTACAGTGCAACGTCTGTGCTTAGCGATCGGACCTACTGAGAGGCAGCGCACACGGGAGTGGATGTGTGTCCTGTTTGCTCAGGGTGAGTCCGGGCACCCAGGGAGCACATTATCCATCTATTAAAGCCAAGTAATTATTTACCTTCCTCCTCTTTCAAAAAAAAGGGCAGCGTCAGCCGGATAAAGAAGAGCCTCTCGCTTCACAAGTGCTGTTTAATTTGAGGCAGGAGAGGGATCAGGCCAGAGTGACTACAGTCACCGCTCGGTATTGTCAGAGCAAACATTCCTGAGTGTAAGATCACAGCCATGCATACACACACACACACACACACACACACACACACACACACACCCTCTAACAGCTCACACACACACACACACACACACACACACACACACACACACACACACACACACACACACACACACACACACACACACACACACACCCTCCAACAGCTCACCACACACACACACACACACATTCCCGTCCCCTGGTTGCACTGGTCCGGTCAAAACAGTCATTGTGGACAATAAGGACAATGCCCATCAAGCAGCAACTGTCAAAGGCCACAGGGTGTGTAGCATCCAGTCCCAAGGCTTCGAGACAATATTTGAGCAGGTTCGTGGGCGTGCTGGACCCTATGGGGCGACCCCTGGGGGCAGGAAGGGCAAGAAACGTGACCTAACCAGTGACAGGCAGGTGAGCAAACAGTTACAGGAGATGACGTTTAACTTGTGCATTAACTTTGTGAGTCAGAGCGACAGAGAGGGAGACAGAGAGAGAGAGAGAGAGGGAGACAGAGAGAGAGAGAGAGGGAGACAGGGAGAGAGAAGAGAGAGAGACAGAGGGAGAGAGAGAGAGAGAGAGTCATTTGGAGGAATGGAACGTTGACTCATCAAGTCTCGGTTTAAAAAAATATGATCTCTTGAGCAAACTGTACAACGTGAAACGACAAAAATGAATCTTTAAAAACCTTTGCACCTGTTCATATTATTACACACTTGTTGTACACTGTGTGTTAAAGGACACATTATCTCTAACATTAAAATACACCAATTTTTTTTTTATTTAACATCAAAACAACCCTAAGAAAATATAAAGGACTCTAACAGACACGGTGGGTCGCGTTTATTCACTCAAAAAGAAATGAACAGAAAAAGAGTTGAAGAAGGAAGTGCAGAAAGAAGGAAAAGCCTGCAGAATTAACTAGAGAAATAGAGGCCTGTAAAAAAGAAAGAAAGAAATAAAGAGGGGAAGTGGCGTAAGACATAAGACAGATAAATGGAAGGAAGAAATGATATGAAGAAAGAACAAAACAGAAATAAAGAGATGAATGAGCTGCTCAAAAACGAGAAAGAATGGAATGAAGATAGAAGAACGGGAAGGAAGGAGGGAAATGGGGAAAGATGAGGAAAGAAAGAAAGAAAGAAAGAAAGAAAAATACTTAAAGAAAGGAATACTTCCTTTAGAAAGGAAGGAAAGAAGGAAGAAGCTACTGATGGGGAAAAATAAGAAAGGAATGAAAGGGGAAACATTGCAGGAAGAATGATAGATAGATAGATAGATAGATAGATAGATAGATAGATAGATAGATAGATAGATAGATAGATAGATCGATAGATCAAAGGTAGAAATCTAATCAAATTTACAACCTGTAAGGCATCTCACATGCTGCATATTTAAGTAAACATAAACTAAACATACAGCATTTAAAAGGAGGGGAAAAAACACTTTTCATCAGTAAGTATTTATTTGTTCACAAATAAAAGAACTGTGCTTAAGGGAGACATAAACATGTAAACCCAAACGAATGCCCGAGACCAAGGCCATTTATCCATCACTTCTCTTTGGTGAAACTGATTCATGTTGGAACCAAAATGATCGGGCATGGGGTTGTGTGTTTGAGGGTTTGAGTTACATGGAGCATATTATTATTATAATAGCAACATAAAAATTTAGCAAATTTCCCAACACATACTGGTCACTTCTAGAGCTACAGTATTTTAACCCGTTTCTCCCGAAATGTCTGAAGGCTCAGGCATGGATGTAAAAGTCTTGCGCTTATTTGCGAAGGGTTTTAAAATCTGCTAAGATACCATTCTTGCCAGTCGAGTAATGTCACCAGACTCTGTTTGGAGCAGCCACGCTAGCCCACTTATAGCCTGAATGCGGCCCTTGGATTCACTCCTGCCGGAACAAGTGGCAGGACCCTAGAGGAACCACTCTGTGGGGAGGGATCGACAGCCCCGTGGATACACTTTCATCCTGGCAACGAATCCCTCCGTCTTCTCTGCTCGGTCCCGAACGGCCATGTTTACCTAAAGGATAAGGGAAGCCGAGGGGGACCTCACCTGCTGGCCCAGAGGTTGCTATGAATACCCCAGTAATCCCCCTAAGTCTATGCAAACTCACCCAGCCTGGGCCAAAAAAAAAGAAGGACTCTGTTGCGGATCTGTCTTCCATGGCAACAGGCCTTATCTTTGTCATCCTCTGTTTCAAAGCCTTGCTCTGTCTGTTTACCTCCTTTGCTGGAGCATGGCTGGCGTGTTAAATTAAACCTCCCTAACAGTGAAGCTTTAGCGATCCTTTACAAGCGACATAAAACAGACGTGTTTTGTCTTGCGCGAAAACAGCCGTGGCCGAGGGATTAGCGAGACGAAATATAGATTTGCCATCAGGAATCCATTAAATTACCTCGTTCCAGCAACAAAGGACCTAATTCATTTATGGCATTCCAGTCCATGAGATGGTGAGGTCATCTTATTGATTTTTCCCACTTTACCCATTCAGATGAAGGGTGAGGAAGAAAGAAGCTCCTGGCCCAGTCAGGATCACATGATCCCAGCACATGAGAAACCAGCACATCCACAGGACGACCATTCAACTCTAGAGTGAATGCTCCACGCGGGGGCTAATATCAGCGCTAAATGGTTATAGTAATTTATGGTGTACTTCAAGTGGCAGTGCAGGGGGATGGGGAAGAGAAGATAACTGACCTTTTGTGACTCAGCCAAAATCCCCATGGGCCTAATTCAGCAGAGGGAATTGGACCCCACAGCAGCAATGGGAAGATGCCTCAAACATAATGCACACAATAGACAATTGTGCTATGGGTTTCTCTCTGTCCTTTAGAGCATCCAGCCCAGGGGACAGTAAAGGAAAGGGAGAATGCAGCCTGTTGCTTTCTCAGGCATGACAACAGCGCAGGGACGGGAAAGAAAAAAAAGTGTCGACTCAGCCATCAAGAGACGCACAAGAGAGGCTTGAAGCAGAGTGATGGAATTGTACAGAGACAAGAGGTGCATGTATAGCAGAAGTATAGCTAGGCAGGACTAGATTATGCTCTACAACCAACTACAGATCAACAGTGATGATACAGATCATCAATCAGCCAACTTTGGTCAAAAGTATTGGGTAAAATTCCCAAGTTCTGTTTCATGTTTTTTATGTTGACTTTTAGTTTTACATATTAAAAATTCAAAGGTCCGATCATCCTAGGCATAAAAAAAAATTTTTTTTTGCTTCATTCATGTCCAAAGTAAAAACTGGTAAGTGGGAAGTTTCCGATCTCCGAGTAGGACAAATCATTTCCACTGCCTACGTCCTGTTCTTAAAGTACACAAGCTGTAAAACTATTTAAGACTTCAAGAAGACTCCAGAATGTCCTTTCTCCTCCCTAATCTTACATTTTGAATCGTTCGTTGACACAAACAAGACGAAGAATATTCTCCTAGTCATACAGGCAGCATTTGATGCATTATATGGCAGAAATACCTAGCAAACAATACCAGACTAATTGATATTTAAAAACGAAGGCCCTGACATGTCAAATCCTGGCATTGTTATTTCAAATGAAATAAGATATTCACGCTAATCCTGCTTGATCACTTCATTGTGGTTGATATTTCAGCATCGAATCTGAAATTAAAGCTAAGCTGCGCAGTTAGCAAGTCAATCCCGGTTATCTGCTTTTGATGGTATCTTTGTGGGTGGCGTATAAAACCCTGAACCCTGGCCTCGCAGGGCCCTTCATCAACTGGCGTCTGCATGAGACTGAGACACGGCAAAGCCCGAGGGGGAAGACCCGCTGCCAAAGACAAGCCTGCAAACAAACGGTAACATGACCAAAACTGCCTGAGCACTACCAAATTTATTTCTTTTTCCCAAGCTTTATTCACCGACTGACTCACTCGGCCCTCCCTCAACGCAACCCCCTGGATAAAAAAAAAAAAGGAGGGTGGGAGGAAAATGAAAGAAAGAGTCAGAAAAAGAACAAGTCCGTCCTTTTGGCCGGGAAAGAAATAAAGCTTTGTGAGCGTCGGCAGCGGTGGCACATTTGACAGGTCTTTACCAGTCTTCGGCTCTTTTGTGTCGCGCATATAATGGAGCAAAACACAAACTGAGCCGGTGTAGCGTTCTGGCCCGGGCTATTACTCAACGTGACGGCCTTTGGAGATGCTAATGGCCATATAGTGTGTCCTCCCCCTCCTCAGAAGCTGGTTATCTGATAGCACAAAGGCATTCTGCTGGAGGTTGACTTCTTTTTCTCTGGTCTATTGAGACCGTACAGAGTCATTAGGTTAAGGTCTCTTTCTCAAGCAAAAAAAAAAAAAAAAGCCTCCAGTTCCTTACTTTTACTCCCAAACTGGGAATATATTAGCGTTCTCTTGAGGAGCTCAAGCAGCCTGTGCTAATCAAGGCTAGCTCAAGCGTACAGTGTATGTGTACCGAATATACAGTACGTGTAAATGTATGGATGTATAAGGAACCCTCAGGTGCTGGAGATACCAAGTCAGGAAGACTAGACAGGAGGAAACAGAAATCCCCCGTCATGTCTCACCCCCTCGATTCGCTCTGCCCCCTCCAGTCATGTTGATGCCAGTAACAATCAAACCCTTGTGAAACGCGAGAGGATGCCCAGAAGTTAAAGAACCTCTCAGCCTTCTGTTTTATTCAGCAATCTCGCACTTTCACACACCACGGCTCATATTCGCGCCGCTTTATTAGCTGCAGGACATGTACCTCACCAGCGCGGTCCTGTGTATGCGCACACACACACAATAACTAGCCAGTCTTAGGCAATCTTTTCACAAAAATAATCTCTAGAAAATCCAAGGCAATATGTGAGGAGGAAGATACTTGGTGTCATGCTGCTTTAAGGAAACGAATCAACAACAGTGTTGTGTGATGAAGACAAGTTACTGTCAACCGAGTTAACATTAAAGTTGACGTTTTTTCCATTATTAGCATGTGCTTTATTCCACTTATACCACAGCGACTTTTTTATACTAAAAGTAAAGCCTGTACTCTGTGACTATCTTTCAGAAACACTTTGCACAAACACACACAGGTGGCCATCCCAAACTCCTTCTACTGAAGGAAAAGAAAACAGTCCTAATAGACAAAATAAAGAAACAAATGAAATAAACAGAGGCAGTGGTTAGTAATGTGGTCTTGTACCACCAGGATCCGGGTTTGATTCCCGCCTTGGGGTCTGTGTGCATGGAGTTTGCATGTTCTCCCCATACTCCGGTTTTCTCCCACAGTCCAAAGATATGCAGATTAGGCTGATTGGTGTTCCTAAATTGCCTGTAATGAGTGAATTGTGTCGATCCAAAGACATGCAGGTTAGGGTATATGGTGTTCCCAAAATTACAGATAGTAGGTATGTGTGTGCCATGTTATATGTCCAGGGTGTACCACACATGGTGCCCAAAGTCTCCTGGGAAAGGCTTCAGGGTTTGGGCTGACCCTAACCACCACCCCGCCCACGACCCTTTACAGGATAAAACGATATAGACGATGAATGAAGTAGATGTTATCAGATACATGAGGGAGTGTTTGGGGGAATTTTGATTAGATTCTGCAAAATCTAAACTAGTCACATAACTTAAAGTGGAGTCAATGAATTTCATATCCAAGTACTTCCTGATTATTGTAGCTCTTGACATTATCACTAGTGGGTCTGGACTCCCACAGTGTGATACACACTGCATCTGATTTGACAAACTCGAGCACAGGAAGTCATAGACACATGAATCACAAAAATTGAAATGCAAGCCTGATTCATTCTTGTTCTCAGAACTGTTATTAGTTTGCGCCTCTTAGAATACTGATTCTACAGTTTGTAGACGTGTCCCGTGTCACACTGAGTAGGAATTGAGGAATTAGTATAAATTTAATTTGGCTTAAATCAATTTGAATTTACCATCCTTAAGGTTTTTGAATGAATTTTACACGTTAATGCCGACAGAGTTTATAACACATAGAATCATCAAGGTTAATCCTAGTATTGACAGCGCCTCACTTTTTCCACATTTTGCTGTTACAGCCTTATTTCAAAATGACTTAAATTAGTAATTTCCCTCTAAATTCTAAAATACCCCATAATGACAACTTTTCAAAGACTTTTGAAAGAAGTTTGTTTGAAATCTTTGCAAATGTATTGAAAAAAATAAAGAAAAAAATACATGTACATAAGTATTCAGAACCTTTGCCATGACACTCAAAATTAAGGTCCTTCCTTGAGATGTTTCTACAACTTGACTGGAGTCCACCAGTGGCAAATTCAGTTGATTGGACATGATTTGGAAAGACACACACCTGTCTATATGAGATCCCACCGTTAACAGTGCAAGTCAGAGCACAAATCAAGCCATGAAGTCCAAGGAACTGGGGAGGGAACAGAACGATTTCTACAGCGTTGAAGGTCCAGATGAGCACAGTGACGTCAAACTTCTAAATGGAAGAAGTTTGGAACCACCAGAACTCTTCCTAGAGCGATTGGAGGGTGAAATTCCTTAGTCAGGGAGGTGACCAAGAACACGATGGTCACACTGAAAGAGCTCCAGTGTTTCTCTGTGGAGAGAGGAAAACCTTCCAGAACTTCAGAATCAGGCCTGTATGGCAGAGTGGCCAGACAAAAGCCACTCCTCAGTAAAAAGCACACGGCAGCTCATCTGGAGTTTACGAAAAAGCACCGGAAGGACTCTCAGATCCTGAGAAACAAACATTTTTGCTGTTGAAGCACCTTTGGCACCAATTACAGCCTCAAGTCTTTTTAAGTATGATGCTACGAGATGGTTTTTCTTCTGCAGTCTGTCCCGTGAACATTTAGTGGGTGGAACGCCTGATCCTTGAAAATCGGCGGATGACTTGTTCTGGACGTCTTGCAGAAGGGAACTGGACACACAAACATTCACGAACACCACTTGCACGTTACAGAACCTCGGCTGGGAATTATTGCCACATCCCCTGTACAGTCCTGACCTCGCTCCAAGACATTTCCATGTTTGGGGCGTTAAAAGAGTTCCTGGGAGACGAGTGTTTCTGGCATCGTTATCCGAGCACTAGTGAAACGCTGGGATACGTGCATTAGTGTAGCAGCGGATTATAGAGAGAAATAAAGAGAGGTTTTACTCTCATAACAGTGTTCCCTTACTCAGCACAATTAAAAGTTGCACTTTGACTTGAACCCCCTTGCATGTATAATGAACTATGAATGTGTCATAAACCATTATAGGTATTGTTCTAAATATGTATTTAGAGCAATAAACTCCATACCCCAGGGACAATCTGATCATTTTGATTCATACACATTCACAATTCATACTTAAATCATTCTTTTGATTGTGTAAAGCTGCTTTGCGACAATGTCAATTGTTAAAAGCGCTATACAAATAAAATTGAACTGAATACAGTTTATATAAACCTCATTTATAATGTATTATAAACAGTGGTTATAACACTTTAAAAGTTCAGTTCTAGTTTGTTTACTGTCTCATGATTAGTCTGTTTTTTTTTATTTATATAAGTGACAATGTATAATAAAATGTATAGTAAGTGTTACCAAACAATTTTTTATTACTAGACCAATTTGTTTACGTTTTACTAGTAAATGTTAGAAACTAAAATGATGGTTACACTAATATTTTTTATTAGTGTAAAAATGAGGAAAATCCCAGTAAAAACATTTCTCCAGACACAATAGATAAAAAAAAAAAATTATTTCCATGAATGAAATACAACAGCGTTGAATTAATATCCTTTTTATTTCACCTTCAACAGCAAATTAATAAATAAACCAACGTCATGTGACATGCAAACATTACAACTGACAACAAAACGGGGGGCGGGGACAACATTTCTGTGTATTTTCATTTGTGCTGAGACGAGCCCCACGCTGTGATCACTGATCCGTCACGTCATATTCATACGTCTACGTGTTCATGATGTATATTTACCTGTTTATACACATGAAGTGTGTGGAATTAAGAGCATTCCTCCATGAGGTCAGGACGAACCTTAGCGAGAGAAATGATTAAAAAAAAATGTTCAAGAAAATACTGGGATTTTGCGGGGCGAATTTCTCTCGTGTGAACTTTTACACAAAGCATGAAGCTGTTGTTTATAAGTGCTGCGTTTGTGGGTTTTTAAATACGTGCTAACTACAGTAACCTCAGACTTGGCATTAGAGCTCGGTTAATGCATTACCTCCAGTGTGTGTGTGTGTGTGTGAGGTCACAATAATGATCGCTCGCTCTTTAAGGAGAGGACGCTGGCCGGAAAGTGCACGAGGGTGAAGAAATAACCTGTGGAGCTCCGGGGTGTGACGACAAAGCCGACTCTGGGAATGAAGGAGGAGGCGAGACACAATGTCTGTCTGTCTGTCTGCCTTTATTTGAGTGTGTTTGTACGTCTATTGGCCTCTGTCCATCCGTGCTGGGGTGTGTGTATGTTTGTGTTCCTGTGTGTATGTGTGTATGCACTTGCGCTTGTCTCTCTGTCTCTATCTGTTTGTGTGTACATCTACGAGTGTGTATGTCTCTGGGTGAATGTACTTTTAAAGTCGATACGTGTGTGTGCGTGTGTGTCTGTGTAAACATTTATCTCTTTATGTATAATTTTAAGTCTGCCTGTCTATCCGGCCGTCTCCGTGTCTGTGTGTCTGACAATTGGATCGTACACTGTTGTTTAGCAGATTCTGTGGGGAGGCTGAATGGAGGAAAGCGACGTGCTCTCACACACCATGAAGGGGAGTTTAAAGACAAAGATGAAGTTGTATTGGGTCTTCCTTTGGGGGGGGGGGGTTAAAAGCAGGAGGAAAGGTGCGTCAGGGTGAAGGCGTGGTCTCGGATCGGTCTCTAGGGCGTCTGCAGTTTCTGTAAGTGTGTGAGAGAGAGACGTGGTCAGTTTGTGTGTGTGTGTGTGTGTGTGTGTGTGTGTGTGTGTGTGTGTGTGTGTGTGTGTGTCTGTCTCTCAGGGTGTGAGACGGAAATGAACCTGGTACCTGCTGCACTACTTCTCCTTGTGTAGAGCTTCTATGAAGGCTTCAAGTTTCTCCTGGATTTCTCGTACTTTTTCTGCAAAACAGAAACATTTGGTTACAACTCCAGCTTCGCACGCACGCACACAAGAACCCACTCACCCACCCACACATCCAACTACCCCCCCCCCCCCCCCACATTCACACCCACACACACACCCAGCAACATACCATCTTATACACACACCCCCCTTACTCCCACCTACCTAACACACACACACCGACCCCCATACTGACCGACCCACCCACACACCCCAAAAAACACACACCCAACATCCTACTTAGCCACCCACCCACACACACCCACACACTGACCCACCCACACCCAACAGCCAATCCACCCACACACACACCGCTAACCTTTACTGTCTTTAACCCCCAGTGACTGATAACACTCTTTTCACTAATTAGTGTGTGTGTGTTGGATCTGATCCGTCTTCGCTCCTGTACGATTCAGATTTACGTAATAAAAATTAGACCCAGGCTCTTAAAATATATTTTACAAACGCAATATATTTGTTTCATATTATTGACTTGGAAGAATTGAAGAAAGCGCTCTAAAGTCGGAATCTGAGAAATAGGATTCAGGATTCAAGTTAAACAAAAGAAAAAGGAAAGAAAAAAAGAACCAGTCATGTTATTCTCACTCAGCGACCGCAACGGTTCAACTGGGCTGATCACTTAGACCAGTTTGTGTGTGTGTGTGTGTAACGTGATACACCGATGTGAAGGGCTCGTGCAGCCGCTTTATAACTGTGACGGACCCGGGGTTCCCCTTCCTGCTCAGAGGTGAGGGATGAAAGCATTGAGACAGCCTTTGTGGACGCACCGACACCTCTGTGGTCTGAAACCCGACACGCCGAGACCTCGTCTGTCCTCACGCTTGCACGTGTGCAGAAACGACAACCAAAAAAAAAAAAAAAAAAAAAAACCCTCAAAACCCCATTCCGAGCTCTGAAACACAACTCCACGCGGTTCCACATGGACACATGGCAGGTGGCAGTAAAAGGCCGGGGCTTCGATACAGCGGCGCGAGCAGATGAAAGAGGGAGACGGTGGAGATTAGGAAGAGTAATGAAGGCGTTATGGGCCGTGTCGGGACGCACCGAAGCGACAGGTGCGGAGCTGAAAGGTGCTCGAGCTGGAGGAAGATTCCCTGCGGAGAGTGACGGGGCCGTGACGTTCCTGATAGCTTGGGGAAATCGATCACGGAGACGGGAGGTGTTTAATATCCTAGATGTTAAAACACCCCCGGCGTCATAGGAACCTCAAGGTGTTAAGAGTTTTTATATTAATTCGCTCTTAGTCATTCATCACCGTCTCTATAAGGAGCAGTTCAGGCTCAGTTTTCTGTTAAGAGACGTTTTTATGGAAGGAGTCTCCAGTGTCCAGTCATCTTCAAATCACACTTATGGATTCTTAAGGAAAATGACGAGCTAAATTTATGTGACTGTTTATTCCTTGCCTGTACTTTTCCATTATTATTATTATTATTTTATAATTCATTTATTTTTGGTGGTTTCTTTTTGACTGTACTGTTGATAAAAATGCAGTTTTTTCTGGAGAGTCTGGAAAGAGAGCGAGAGAGAGAAACAGTGAGAAACGTGCAAGTGAAAAACAGTTTTCTCAATTTATAGTATATTTATAGAGATTTATATTATTGTTTGTTCTTCAGGTCATTTGTTCAAATTAATAAAGACTGTAATGTCTGTAAGTCGCTGTGGCGCGAGAGGAATAAAACATGCGGGTGTGGTCAGAGCGATTCCACAATAACACCAGGTTAATTAACATATACGTACAGAAACAACTTTACACTTTAACTTGTGTTTGTTATAGATACTCCCTAATGCCTAACACACACACACACAACACACACACACACTAAGTTGCCAAACTGTCTATTCGGATAAAAACACACATTTGTTGCAAGACACAATGACGTGTGTGTGTGTGTGTGTGTGTGCGCGTGTGTGTGTGTTTCGGCTTAACACGTCCGTGAGAAACACATTTACTTCTTTTCTCCATCTGTTTGTCCAAAACGTGGAAACGTAAGAAGGCACCAGCTTTTCTTTTCAGGTCTAAAGGAAACGTGACGGAGCGGCGAGGAGCTGATGGATGGACGGACGGACTGACGGTCCTGCACGTCCGGGAACGAGATCTAAACTCCATTTACGCTGCTGTTTACCTTAGAGATGAGCTCCTGGACGCATCCATTCATGAGTCGCATCTCTTTATCTGGTCATGAATATTCCCATAATCCTTTAGCCTGTATCCCAGAAGCCTGCCCGCCCTCCCACCACCCCCTCCCCCAACCCTCTCTCTCTCTCTTCTTTCTTTCTTTCTTTCAGGGTTCCTCCTCAATCCCTTCTTTGAGAAAAGAGGCTCTTGCCTGATCTCCACATGAAATGATATCTCTTTCAGCGGCGCGCTTTCCGAGCTCTAAGCCTCGTGGGCCGCACAGAGAGAAGGCTGGAGAAAGCCTTTAATTGACCTGTAATTAGACGCTGAAACAGTGTGGCCGAGGAGAACGCACAAACAGGAGAAAGAATAGAAACAGAGAAAAGAAAAAAAAAACAGAAAGGAAAGTGAGAGTCAGGTCATGTGGGAGAGCGACCAGGAGCCGGGAAACTCGATCCCGTTCCCTCGCGCTCCATGACGGCTTCCCTTCAGCGTCTGCCATGGACGAGGACGGCCAACCGGGGGGGAGGAACAGAAAAGAAAGACGGAATTAAATGAAAATGTGTCGACGGCTTTTTCCAGGCGCTCACGTCAGTGCGAGGTTCTGCACATTCTCAAAAGCGAGACGAGTCCAAGGGAAAGCCGAGAATGTCAAAAACAGCCACCTGAGACGGAGCTCGAATTTGGGATTTCTGGAAATCCAGACCATAAAGTTATCTGAAAACGACAGCAGAAGAGAGGGATGGAGGGAGAGATGAAGGGAGGGATGAAGGGAGGGACGCGACGACGGGACATAAACCAGCATGTCAGCAACACGGCACTGTAACAGCAACGGCGCTACAAATCAGCACGCAGACTTTATCTCTAAAACAGATGCTGAGGAGGCGCTACAGGACACGACGCAACACCAGCGGGTCATCACAAGGCTAAACTGAAGAAGAAAAGAAAAGAAAAATGAACTCGATCAAAAGATGAAGAGATGACTGAAAGAAGATGTAGTGCGTGGAGAAGATTTTGCTATTTCCACATTTCTACACACGCACGCTCACACATACACGCACACGCGCACGCACGCACGCACGCACGCACGCACGCACACTCTACTCAGTCTGTGTTATTAAAGCTGGGTGAAGTGAGAAAAAAAATTCCAATCCATTTCTTGCGAATATATTAAAAAATTGATAAAACAATATATATAACATGAAACTGCAAAATGAAAAGAAATAATGTTTATTAAAGAAGGAGAATAGAAAGACATTTTTAAATAAATAAGTAGATTAATTAAATGGAAACAGAATAATGAAGTAATGAATCAATAGGATTAGTAACGTAACACCAGAATATAATTTAAAAAGTAAGAACTAGAAATACTTTTTAATTTTTTAAAATGACGCTTAAAAAAGTTCAAAACTAGAAAGAAAGTAATTAATCCTTAAAGGTGAATTATATATAAAGGACATAAAAAAACATATCTAAAATCTACACATTTATTTGTACATTGTTGTGACAGTGTTGGTAAAAATGCTTTAAAAATAAATAAAAAAAATACTGGAATTGAGTTTAGTTTCATATATTTCAATAAACAAACTCATTTAAAATAGGAAACAAAAGTTAATGAGAGGGGGAAACAAAAAAACTACGGGAAAAAGACAAAAACAAACAAAAAAACCAATCCATTAAAAGAATTAATTTAAAATGAAAAATGATTAAAACCAAATCAATTTAAGACTAAAAGGGGTAACAATGAAAAGGGAGAAAATGCACTAAAATGCAACTCTGAAAATACAAGAAGGGAAATTTTATACTGAGAATGAAGTAACACTATAAAGCAGAGATAAAATCCAAACTGAAATAGATTACATTATTGCCTTAAAAAAAAAAAACTAATTGAATTTAATACTGACCAATCATATTCATACATTTATCCTCAGGCAAAGCCAGGGGGGTTCCACCAGCTGTCTCAAAACATGCAGTTCCTCAAATGAACACTAGGTGTTGGCTCTAAAAATGAGTCGATCCCCACAGAGCCCCGTGTTAAACTCAATTTGTTTACAGTCTGGTATAAAAAAGGGTTTTTTGTCTCTGTAGGCTTTAGCTAACAAGCTAAGTGGAATCATTAACGGGACTACGCGGGACGACGTGCGGGGTACGGATGACCACGTCAATCAAATAAAAATAGAAATTTATGTTAACCACCTAAGGATTTTAGCTAAGCTAAAGCTAAGCTAGCCAGCTTGTGGTACCTCGGGTAAGTAGGCGTGTTTGCACCAACACGTCAAGTTCTTATACCTTTCATGCCTAAAACCTGACCTGTGACCCTGACCAGCCGTCTCGCTCACGCACTCCATACAGACGTGAGACTGACGTGAGACCAGGTGTGTCACTTCTTAACGGAGTCTGTCTTTTAATAAACGTTTCATCACACACTCAGAGACTTTTGACTACCAGCCCAGGAGGCGAGTGACGAGACAGTCTGAGGGACCGTGTGTGTGTGTTTGGGTGGGGGACGGCATCATGTCTGCAACAGAGGGAGAGCTCTAATAATCGCATGTCAGTCAAAACCCAACCTCTGACCTTGAACATTCCACACACACACACACACACACACACACACACACACACACACACACACACACACACACACACACACAGGGTTACTGTTACTGCCCTGACGTTGATTACGTCCCGTGAACATTTTAGCCCTCTTACGCCACAGAAACGTCTTACTAATAATGTTTTTTCTTCTTATCTACTTAGATTTTTATCCATTTATAGTTACAGTTTATGTTGCAGGACGTCCAAGAAACGGTTCTCGCTTACATTACACCAGTTACAAAGCAGTTCTATCAGCCTGTCTTTATCTCTCTCTCTCTCAGTAAGTTAATATGGCACAAAAAAAATAATCACATTAACAAGAAACCGCAAAGAGGCGCAACTTCCTCCGATGCTGACACTGGCGACTCCTTCTGTAAATGTTAAATATTTTACAGGAAGCATTTTTTCTTTTTGAGCTGCACGACTCCAGACGTGATGGACGCGCACGTGTACATTAGACTGCTCTGTTTTTACCGTGACAGATCAACGCTAGCTTGTGGAAGAGCGAGGGTGTGAACAGCTCTCTGGGTAAAGCACCGGCGTTCACACTGATGGACGGAAATGACTTGAAAGAGCGTTGCTTCGTGCGAGCCTGAGCTTTGTGGCTCCAAGCTCAGAAAGAAGAGACAGACCGACCGACAGACAGATAGACCGAGATCCTCCCTGAGGTTTTCTCCTTCATCCAGCAGATGGATGCTGAGAGATTTATACGCATGGCTTAGATTTATAAACTAAGAGTGGGTGGGTGAGCGGGTGAGAGAGAGACAAAGAGAGAGAGAGAGAGAACAAGACTTCTCCTCCAGCTGAAGTCCAGACGTCTTCCTGCGAATGAACCTGTGAATCCGACACATGCTTCTCCCATCAGAAGGCCGGAAAGATGGTGGGAGTGAGTGAGATACAGAGTACGAGAGAGAGAGAGAGAGAGATGGATGAGGCCAAAACGCTGGACACGGATCAAACACAGGATCCACGTGTAATATCTCACAGTGTGCCACTTGCGTTTGGCCCCTTCTGGAAAAAAATGTAGTAAATCTACAGTAGAGAAGAAAAAAAAATCCATAAAAATTCCCTTTAACGCCGGATGCTTGTCTCCACGGGTGCAGACACGGGCCTCGGAAGAGAAAACGCCTGCGTTCATTTATAGCATGGATCACCCTAAAGTCACGCCCCGGCTGGGTCACTGAGCGGCCCGAGCTTCCTTTATACACATTTCATTAAAATAATAGACCTTTTATCGAGAGAGCTGATCGATTATAGATGAAAACTAAATAAAACATGGGAGTGTGTGAAGGATTTCTGCAGAGGTGATGCCTCGGCTTTCGAAACTCCTGCCTCCATTTTAAACAGAAAGGAAAAGCCTGAAAGATAAAACAGCAGTGCAGGAAGTCAACTCTAAATTTCTTACCCTGTAGTGATGACAACCCATAACATCATCATTAAATCCTAGCCAGACTTATGAATTCATTCGCTTTTTATTAAACTCAGTTTCTGAACACTATAATTCAAGTAATTTCTAAGTAAAATACTGATTTTCTTTTTTTTGTTAGCCTTCAGGGACTGGAATCACCAGCGACGACCCGGAATAATATCATGATATAATATCTAAGTGCAGATAAAATCTCTATTATGATTCAATAAGTATCACGATTTTATAAATACAGATTCCATTTTTTTCCCTCAATTTTGTTACAATTCTAAACAAGCTTAGCAAATAATTTGCTCGTAATAAGTGTGAATAGTTTAAAGTGCTCCACCTGTAGGGTTATAGAGGAACTGCAGTATTTTACGACTTCAAATGCAAACGTCTGAATAAAAAACAACTACATTTTAAAAATCGATTTTGGAGTGTTATAGATACATGATACATGAATCGCCACAAAATAATTAAAATACTGAATCAGTTTTCCTCCATCTCCGCCTATGTATCTATCTATATATACAATATATCTATTTGAGAACTATGATTTTTTTTTTTTCATTTAGATTTCTTTGGAGGGACGCATCATAGTTTTAATTCTTTGAGGCACTGCAATTTTTTAATTCATTGAGGTTTTTTAGCCACTGCGATTTACGATTTGATTTACTTTTAGTACTTAAAAATGTATTTTAAAAAAATGGATTAAATGAAAAATTGAGATTTAGATTAAATTAAGTAATTTTTGTTCTTCTGTGTTTTGATTTGTGGAAACACTGCTTTATTACTGTTTGGTAGGGGACCCAGAGACGATGCTCTTTTTTATTCTATTCACTTTTGGGGATTTGATAAAAATCTATCAGTCTACTTAACTATGTGATTTATGAACTGATTATAATTTCTTTGGCGAGGTGGCACCAAGATTTTTAATTCAATTCAATTCTGTGCCACTGCAAAATAAAACTAATGTTTACTGTCTCAAGCATCTAAATTTCTTATGAGAAAAATATTTAAGTTTCTAAACGCTGAAAAACTGTGCTTTGTGATGTTGAATGTTTAAATGTCATGTGTTGTATGATGCAATAATATTTTTTTATGTCAACAAACTGCTCCATACACCAACCCTGTATTTGGCGTTATTACTTAGCATTAACTACAAAGAAAAAAAAACACATTAATCTCGCAAATAAAATATTTTGCAAGTACGATGCTGAAGATGGAACCGATTCTGAATGTCAATTTTAGAGAATTCCCCATTTATGAGTTTCACAGTTTAAAATTTGAATCGATTCAGAATAGAAATCTGATCCAACGATTCAATTAACCGTGTATTCGATTCAATCACATGGCTCGAATAGCACAACAGTCATCATGATCCCTTACATGAACACACACATCAATTTATATCTTACCAGAGAGAAAGAAAAAAAATCTAACCCGGCATCCCTCAAGGCTCTGTTTTAGGGCCTGTTTAGTTTTTGCACATATAAACTCAAATCTATACAAAATAGAAAATCTAATTTATTAACTTACTAACTACACTGAACACAGTGCATTATGGGTATTCTGTTTTCATTTAAGGAAAGCACTGCTGAGCATTTTGGATTTTGTCTACCAAATATATATAATAATCATTTGTTCATATGTAATATGTAATAATTCATATGTTTATTTCTTTCAACCTGAGATCCCAAAACTTAACACCACAAAGTAAAGTTTAAACAATTTTTATTCTTTGTTTGCTGGAGTGGTCTCAACGCTGGGTCAGCAGACAGAAAAATAAAAACTTCTTGATGGGTTTGTAGAGCTCTGTGATGTGTTTCACCCTGTCAGATTTACGTCCAGGAGATAAAACACACACAGTAAACAGCTCGTGTCTGACTCTTTCTGCACTCTACAAACTGATAAGACACGTACAGTCGGGTCGAGCGGCAGCCGCCGATTAGATAGAGGGATATGAAAAACGCCGGGGAAAAAAAAGAGGAGGGTTAGTGCGTGCCGAGTCAAAGCGTGAAAACACAAACAGACTTTAAACCTTGAGTACACACAGAGCTGAGGTCTCTCACACACACACTCGGCATCAACGGTCCAGGCGCAGGAAGCGGACGAGACACAAAGCAAAGAGGGGAACTTTTTTTTTATCAGTCTATAGTTCGCATGCAAAGGAAGGAGAGCTGGTTCGGGACGTGTCCCGGCTCTGAGAGCAACTGGAGATGACTGGGTTAAAGAGGTGATGTCATGAGGAACATAAATTCTGGCTCTTAGAACTGAATTAGGTTCATTAGGAAAATGTAAGAAGCTTTTATAAAGAGAGAGAGAGAAAAAAAAAAAGAAATGGTCCTCTTGAAGTGCCTGAGGTTACACATTAGCAGTACAGGCTTGGTGCCATGCAGCTGCCCTGGCACACGCCACACACACACACACACACACACACACACACACACACACACACACACACACACACAGTTTGTCAATCCACCCACCCAGAGCGAGCTGCAAATGCGGCAAGCCTGAACGCAGCCCAGCTTGCGCAACTCTATCAGTCTCTCACATATACATACACACACATTTTCTCACACACACACACACACTCCCCTGCGGTCTGAAACAGGAGCAGCTCTTTACCTACCTGGCTGCGAGTAAAGGCAAACACTGAACTGAGCCGCAGGGGGTGGAATTTTCTCTTTGTTAAGGGAAGTACCCCTTACACACTGCAACCCATTTCCACCTCTCTCTCTCTCTCTCCCTCTCCCCCCCGCGTTCTCTTTAAACACTCAGCCAGGTGAGTACGAGGTCATGCGCTCAGCTCCCTGCACCTGTGACAGGCCCCCGTGGCCGCCTGTGAGCCGGGTTTGACTCCGCTGGCCCTGCCTCGGGCCTGTCTGCTTCATAAATCTCACGCCCGCTGACTCATCGGCGTTTGTAGCGCACGTCCACGGGGCAGAATCCCAAAAGGGAGCATGGGGGGATGAAAGAGCATGTTCCAACAGCTCACAGGTGATTCACTGCCCCTCTCGGTTTTAACCCGGTCTCAACCGCACGGGCTCGAGCAATCTGCTTGCAGCGTCCACAATAATCGTTTAATAATAATAATAAATGATAAATGGGGAACAATTTACGCATGTTGAAGATTTCTCTGCAATTTAAGAGTCGTTCTGCAAATCACTTCTCTATCGTCCCTCTCAGAAACCCCGCTGAGATGCTTCTACGCTTCTTTCAGATCTGCTTGTAATTTCTGATCAGAAAGTGGAATATAGTAGCTTCCTAATAAAAGAATCGTATTTAAATTGTTAGAGTTAATTTACTTTCCTCTATACGTAATTTCTTTGTCTTTTAGTCCAGGTTTTCTTTTTCCACCCCATCCCTAACACGTCTATCTAACCGACACCAACGATACACTTCTTTAACGTTAGCTGAGTTTTTTAGTTTTTTTTTTTTAGCCAATTGCGTTAGTATCCTAGCACCTAGACAATGTTTGTTGAACTCATGAACAAACTGTAGGACTAATAGGACTTTTTGAATTTTGCCCCCTGCTGACCGTTATGCGTAAAAAGGCTACTGTGAGCTAATGCAAGATAAAAACTTCTGTACTTTTACTCAAGTACTCAAGCAAATGAAGGAACGTCTACTTTCACGTGCCCTAAAGGAATTTCTACTTTTACTCAAGTACCGGGTTTTACTCACCTCTGAACGGGAGCTATGTTGAAATACAAGTGGACAATAATAATCATGGACGCCTCAGTGTTAGTCAATGAGCTAGCGTTGATGGGTGACGTACTGTACTGTACTTAATCTTTAAACGGCTGCTTGTGTCTTAAGGCTTATATCTTGAACTCATTTAAAGATAAAGAATGCTGCTGTGTTTACCATTGATGCTAAAATCCGCCACACTGAGATCAAGGAGTTCATGCTGAACGTTACGTTTTTAAAATGGAGGTAGGAAGTCTTCTTTTTTCCTTTTTTGTTTTGTGACTTCAAGGGGTAACAGATACAGATTCTGGCTTGGGGGTCTCCTGTGGCACGGCAGAAATCCTGATTTTGACAGAGAGCGCACGTTTCAGGCCCGGGATAACGCTACAGCCATCCATAGACTGGCCACACTTTCTCGAGTGTACTCCCACACCAATCATAGCGACACGAGTCTGTGAGCTCATGTACGCAGACGAAGTGGACAGCACTTCCCCCAAATGTGTTCTGTGTTTACCGACAATTCATGAGCAGCGGTTTGAAAAGATCTGATTGGTGTTGATTTCATTATATGTTTTTGTTGCGTTTGCTACATCCTGTGCAGACAGCATGTGTTTTTTATTTTTTATTTTTTTTTTTATTTTACTTGAGTGCAATAAATGTCATTGGTTTGAAAAAAATTAAAACCGTGTGAAAGAATCGCAATCTCGGTTCCCATGGAGAAAACTCATGATTCGCATTTTACCAGGATTCGCGCAACCCCACGCCAAAAGCTCACGCCCCGACACGGACGTCCTGGCAGGAGCACGTGCAGGTCGTGCAGCAAGGCCGGGCAGGCCCAGGAATTCCTCCTGCCTTTCTGATGAGCTCAGCGCAGGAAACACGCCATGGCTTTGTAAAAATCAGCTCCCAAGCCCAAGGGATGACTCGAGAGACGTTGGGATTCATCGTGAAGCGCGTCTGAGTGACTGGGCGTAAACAAACGCTTCCTACATGTATAATATTTAATATCTCACGTTGCCGCTTTACATAACTCTGCCGTGATGTTGTACTGATGCAGTGATTCTGATTTCCGTTTCTATAGCAACAGCTCGTTTACAGCAAACTAAGGTTTAATAACAGCTAATAACTATAAACAGATAAAAAGTACACCAAGTCTAGTATGACTGGAATGAACCACTTCTGGCGTCGCTGCAGGCAGCGTTACGGCGCTCACTCTAACTCGACTACATCGCACCAATATAGCGCTGATTATTTTCCTAAAATTGCGCTTAGAGGTGACGTTCAATTCCTGACGCGACACGCGCTTAATGAGCACTCTGACCCAGAATCATCAGTCATCGGATCGCTGGTGATCCTCTGCAGCACACCCTTTTCTGCAAACACACACACACACACTATAAAGAGAGAGTGTGTATCACGTGTCAGCAAACAACCACACACACACACACGAGCATGTGCATTCATGAGCACGTTTCATTCAACACGCTGACCACTGCGTTTGTCTTCTGGTCAGCGTCATGCATTAGAGCTCAGGGTACAGTGGTGTGTGTGTGTGTGTGTGTGTGTGTGTGTGTGTGTGTGTGTGTGTGTGCTTGTTCGGGCATTCTCTTCTAACCATGAGCACACCACAAGATAGCCTGTGGCCACGTTTCTGCGTGATTAGCCCAACCCGGGTTCACTTTTATTATAGCGCGGCTGAACGGTGGTTCTCTCACTTGAGTCGTGTTTTTTATTTCTCTCTAACAGTTTCACGTCACTCTCATGTGATATTACAGAGAACTCTGTGAATGGAACAGTATAGTCATACAAATAATGCCACTTAATCGATGAACAGGTCAGTCTTTATGACCCAGATGCTCATTATCTATAAGCCGGGTTTCTGTTAGCTGACAAAATGCCACTCACATGGTCAGTTATGTGCGTTGAACCATGTGTGTGTGTGTGTGTGTGTGTTCAAGCTTGGACATGTCAGCTTTCCCATCGGTAAATTCCTCCTCTAGCCGTTACTCTTCCTAAAGCTCCCTCTCTATACTCTCTCAGCGTTGTTCCCAATCACGCCGTCTTTATTCCATTCACTCGTCACAAACTCTCACGCTCCTGAGTTTCTGGACCAGAACAAGTCACTCGGACTGATTAAAAACCCGAGACACAGCGGAACCCCGATGACTGTGGAGCGTCACGCTGAGGAATGACTGATCTGCAGAATGACGTTGCCCTCTAGTGGTTCTCAACAAGTGACACTCCATCAGTCACACGTATTATTATTGTTTTTTTTTTTAAAGGATGCACCAATTTAAACCTCATTCTATTATTTCTAATGGAAAAAAAATTGTTCTGTTTATATATCGTATAGGTACAGTGAGAGCGCGTGTGTGTGTGTGTGTGTGTGTGTGTGTGTGTGTGTGTGTGTGTGTGTGTGTACTTACCTGTGCTTTAACGACAAGTTCTAAAGTCTTCTGTTTCCTTGAAATGTTTTATTTCTCTCACCAATTAAACATATTCCCTGACATATTTATTCACACTTTTACTTTTCATCATTTAGACCCTACATTAAATAACAGTTTTCCCTGATTTTTTATCTCTTTCTACACTGTAAATCAATGCTTTATTATGCGTTCATCCAATAATCTCCTCTTCCAGAACTGCTGATCTTCATGTCTTAAAATAACAAACTGACTGCTGCTGTTGTATTTAATTACCTAATGCCATGTGTGTTATTTAAAAAATACTTTTTTTTTTTTTTTTTAAACTGTTACTGAGTTACTGATTGGAAGGTTGTGGGTTCGAGCTCCAGCACCGCCAGGCTGCCACTGTTGAGCCCTTTGAGCACGGCCCTTAACCGTGTCTGCTCCAGGGGGCGCTGTGTGCTGGCTGACCCTGCACCCTGACCCCAGCTTCCTAACTGCTATATGTGAATAAATCATTTCACTGCGCGCTAAAGGTACATGTGACAATTCATCGAATATTTCATTTATTTTTGGTAAATCGATGATACATGATGCGATAATCTCGCTCGATACTAGGCGGCGACATCGAGCAGCCACGCGAACTAAAC